>JAOQMP010000007.1:30519076-30534744 GCA_027563575.1 Erythroxylum pedicellare
GGATCTTAAAAAATTCGATAATATGCAGCATTGTCTCTACGTAATAGAAAAGTTGTTTTCGATTAAAAATAACAATAATAGCCACTTGGTGTAGTTTCTATATTGGTATGTTTAGATTGATGAAAACGGGAATTAAACTGAGTAGCCGTATGAAATGAAAATCTAATGTGCGGTTTTGGAATGAAACGAGGGATCTTAAAATATTCGATAATATACAATTGGACCTATCATATATCCAATTGTATTTCATGCTAGCAAAAGTTTTTGTATTGGTATGTTTAGATTGATGAAAATGGGAATTAAACTGAGTAGTCGTATGAAATGAAAATCTAACATGCGGTTTTGGAATAAAAATTCTTTGAATCAAATGGCTACCATAACGAATGTATGCTCAAACAAACAAAAAAATATGCAGAAGCTTTACAGAATTATTATGAAATTATGCGACTTTTATAATTTAACTAAAGAACATCAACATATATTTTAAATGATTTAAATAAACTTAAAAACATTAATGTATGTGTAAGTTTGTATTTGCAAGTTTGATACAAAAATCTTCATAATTTTAATATAAAGTTTATATTTTTGAGATCAATTCAAATGATAAAAATATAGTTTTAAAAATTATTTAATGATTTTCCATATTTGATAAATATTAAGATCCTTGTTTATACATATTTAATTTGATATAAAGTTTAATTCAATTGTGATTATTTTTGAATTTTGAATGATTCAAATAATAAAAAAATGAACCCATCAATCAATTTTTAATAATACATGTGATTTTATTCTTTTTGCTGATATGCGGATTCTAAAAAAGTTAAGTAATACTCTGCCTTAGCCCTAATTAATAGAGAAGTTATTTCCAAATAATCTATATAAATGAATAATAAATGTTTTATGGTACCAAAAATACATAAATTTGGTGAAGTGATCTATTTTTAAAATTATTATAATTGAAATCATTGAATCTCACTTCCTAGTGATTCTCTCTACCTCATGTCTCGATAGTCAATCATCTCTTTTTGTGGTCAATGTAATTATGAACAATGGCAGGATCTATTAATGTTAGAGATATTGATACACTTGACCAATAGTTGCTCCCCCAAATGTATGCAATTTGACTTTAATAAAGTCTAATTTTGAGTTGTTTTAGTAATTAAATGATATTAGAAAAGCAACTTTAATTTTTTATATGTTTTGTGATTTTGTCACAATTAAAATGATCTGAATTTAAATCCATTTCTATTTAAAGCTTTAAATATAATGAAATATACAATTTATTTCAAAGTTTTTAATATTTCTTAAGTTCTTAATAAAATTTGATATTAATATAATGAAGTATAAATATAATGTGATATATAGTTTCCAAGTTTTTAATATATATTAAATTCTTAATAAGACTTAAGGTTGCGTACTATCAGACCTCTCAAGACCTTATTTTATTGCGAAACTTCGGATTAGTTGTGATGACGATGATGATTAAATTCTTAATAAAACTATCAATATAGTTAAGCCTAAGTTTTTTAATATATCTCAAACTCTTAATAAATTAGATTTTTAAATTCAAATTAATAATTATATATATTGTAAAATTTAAGGTTATATCTAAATTTTAATAAAACTATTAGTTTAAATATATGAAATTTAAAATAAAATTGGTATATAATAAACAATTTAACAACAACAACAACAATAACAACACTACTTAGTTTAATTCTTGCGAATATAATAAGCAATTTTAAGGATATAAAATAAATATTTTGATACAATTCTTCTTTTTTCCCTTTCCTTAGCTTGAAGTGAACAAAGACATTAAAACAAGAGATGAAAAAAAGATGTGTGAAAAGGAAAAAGCCAATAATGATATGGCCCATTTTCTCTCATTGTGGAAAGAAAAAGCATCTAAGAAGAAGAAAAGTGTTTCTAGGCAACCAAACACCCTACCACAAAAAGGTTTGCCTTTTACCTACCAACACTAATTCAATAGAATCAAAGCACTAAATATCAGAAAGATAGTTTCAGAAGCATTACACTCATGTCCATCCTCTTGAAGTTTCCATAACCATTAAAAGACAAAGCTCCTCTGAAGCAAATCATCATCTTCCACCCACTTTCATTGCATGTGGGTGTATCAGTTTCTTTCTTGTCAAACTCTTTATCTTCTATGTATCTATGTGTTTGTGTGCACTGGTTTGTTTCTTCTATAACATTGTATCAACCTTCCTGCAACCTCAAGGTCTCATCTTTTTTATCGTTTCATCTCTCTGATCAATTATTTTCCTATAACCGTATCCATCTTTCTGTTCCTTGTTGTCTAGGTTCTTTCTCATCTTTGTTATGGCTCTTGAGACCTGGCTTGTTAAAGCTAAATCCAAAATTTCTCATAGTTTTGATTCGGTCGTAACCTCCAAACCCTTGCCCAGATCGTCTAAGAGATGTAGTAGTGTTGGAGTTTTAGCTTTCGAAGTGTCGAGTCTCATGTCGAAGCTCTTTCATCTATGGCAGTCTCTCTCAGACAAGAGCATTATCCATTTACGTAACGAGTCGATCTCTCTGGAAGGAGTCCGTAAGATTGTGTCCAATGACGAGTCGTTTCTTCTCGGGCTTGCCTGTGCAGAAATGGTGATGAATCTGAAGCTCTTGGCCAAATCTGTCTCTAGACTGAGTAAACGCTGCGACGACTCCGGTCTCCGACGTTTTGAGCAGTTGTTCGATGAGTTCGCAGACTCGGGTCGGGATAATAATCGGTGGGTTTTGAGTTCCAAGGACATGGAAGCTCAAAACAAGAAGATGGACAGGTACGTGACTGTCACGATCACTCTGTACAAAGAAATGGAAGAGCTTGCTGTGTTGGAGAATTCTTTAAGAAGATCTTCGCAGTGTAAGTCGTTGGAGTCAACGATCAAAGAGCAGAAGATTACGGATCTTCAACAGAAGATATTATGGCAGAGACAGGAGGTTAAGTACTTGAAGGAAAGATCTCTATGGGATCGAAGCTTCGATACTGTTGTTTCACTCCTTTCTAAGTCTATCTTCACTGTTCTTGCAAGAATCAAGCTAGTTTATGGAATAGGACAGGGTTGTCCAACTTTTCTACCTCGGAGTCTCTCACCTTCTGCAACTGTTCATCCAACAGACAATCCTAGTACTATGTTATCAGGGCCATTGAAGAGATCCAAGCCCGAAGGAACCATCGACTCGGATAATGGGTTCTTTGATTCGAACTCAAAGCTATTAAAGCCACCACCAACGACACTTGGCGCGGCGGCATTAGCTATACACTACGCCAACTTGATCTTGGTTATGGAGAAGATGATCAAATCACCACAACTTGTTGGAGTTGACGCAAGAGACGATCTTTACTCTATATTACCGCGCAGTGTTCGATCTTCTTTAAGATGTAGATTGAAAGGAGTAGGATTTTCAGCTAGTGATCCAGTTCTCGCCGGAGAGTGGGGCGTTGCTTTGGGAAGAATACTTGGCTGGTTGTCACCTTTAGCACACAACATGATCAAATGGCAAAGTGAAAGGAACTTTGAGCAGCGACAGCATCAAAACTTGGATCCAAAAACCAACATTCTTTTATTGCAGACACTGTTCTTCGCAAACAAAGAGAAGACTGAAGCTGCAATAACAGAGCTTTTGGTGGGTTTGAATTACATATGGAGGTACGAAAGAGAGATGACTGCTAAAGCTTTTTTCGAATGTGCCAACTTCAATGGAGTCTTGGGTTCTGCAAAATGTTTCTGAAGCTTGAAGATGGTTTCTTTTCTTCTCCAGTTTACCATACGCTTTCTTTTTCCTTCCAGCACCTGATCGATACATGTTCTATAGTACAGATTTGTATGTACATGACATGATTTGATCAATCTTTGAAACAATGTCTGTGCTTCACCAATCATTATTTTGATTCATGTGAAATTATTCTAATATTAACTTAAATTTGGATTCTATGTAATAATTTATAAATTGCTATATTATATTTATTTAATTAAACATCAAGAAAATCTTTAAAAAGCATCATTATTACATATAATCTCATAATTTGAGTTCGAGTTTGAATTGCCAAGTCTTGTTATTACACATAATCACATAATTTGAGTTCGGGTTTAAATTGCTAAGTCTTGTCTTGAACCGAAGTTTAAAATTTTTATTAAAAAATGACATTATTTTAGATAAAACTATATGTCTTGAATTTTTTTAAAATAAAAAATAATCTAAATCTAATTAAAATTTAGATTATTTAAACCTAATCTAGCTCGAGCTTGTATTTGAAATTATGATCTCAATCAAATTTTGGGTCGTGTTTAAATCAACTCGACAAACTCAACCCAACCCAACCCATTGCCATGACTACATATCTTCGTAGATTTGTAATTAGAATAGCTTAACCTACTCATAAATTGAGGGATTAGGCTGAGCCAACCAAGGCCCATCCTGAAAATTTCTACCTGAACCTAAGCTCCGCTTAAAATTCAATCTGAGTTAAGAAAACCCTACATTGGCTACCCAGTGTGTTGATATATAGTTGATATACAATTTGTTTTCAATTTAGTTGTCATATGGTTGTCAGAATCACATGGAGTTTTGCTGAATTTGGCATGTACTACTTGTTGGATTAGTTATGCCATCTTCAATCTGACCTTTTTTAGCTCTCAGAAGAAATCAGTCAGTGTTTACCCTGTTTCATGGTTGCAAACTTCCTACAGATTGATCTCAGCCCTGCACTTCGTGGACCTGCAGGTAAGCAAAGGACCTGAGGGAAATATACTGATGAGATCATCACGGAAATCTCATCCCCAGTCCCAGAGAGTGTAATCTGTAAACAGCTTATAAGACAGATGATTGTGTTCGGAAATTTGAAAACCATCAGTCTGTCAAGATCCATCTTTACTCCAAGTTGGTTAATTTCATCATAGTTTGAAAGTAAGTCTCTGTCAGTTCACAGTAACAATTTAGGAGAATACACGAATCCCTCGATCTATTTCATTCCAACTGGAAGTAATAACATTCTGATCTCCTCAAAGATCACTTTCTGCTGACTATAATCTTGTTAAAAACCTGATCTTAGATGAACCTTGGCAAGTTACTAGGGCTTGACTATAATCTTGTTAAAAACCAGATATTAGATGAACCTTAGCAAGTTACGAGGGTTTATGTACTCTTTTTTCTTGCTTACAATCCTTAGCATGGGTATTGGCTATGCGTTACTCAACAAGACATGATCATGCAATCCTAACTTTGCGTCAGAAAATTCGACACCCAACATAACATTCATCCAGCTTGGTTGTCTAAATGTGAAATATAGTAGAAAATACTGTAGCTTGCAGCCATGAAATGTACACAAGTATCGAAGTAGGCAGTATCAGTTAGTGTATGCCACAAAAGTCCTGTCACCAATCAATATACCCAATGAATGATCTTAGTTAACCACAAAACATTTGATATGGGCCAAAATTTGGGACTTTCTTTAACTCTGTTCACCTGACTGATGAGATAGATGATATCAAAGGGATCTGTTCACCTGACTGATGAGATGGATGATATCAAAGGGTGTTGTTAGATATTACTTCTCGAAATTTAACAAACCATTGAGCATCAGATGTACTTTTCTCAATCTGTGCTGGCTGTTGTTGATCCACCTTCTGCAGTCCTTTGTCCATCACAAATTTGGTGTAGTCAACGGCTGTTGGAGGAGCTAAACAAGGTTTTTTGGGAAGAGCTGGGAGAAAGGAAACCAGCACCCTGGAAACTTCGTGCATGGTAGGTCGCTCGGAAGGGTTGCACTTCGTGCACAACAAGGCGAGTTGGAATGTCTTTCTTACATGAGTTAGATCCATACATGTAACAGAAACCTCAGGGTCTAAAGCTTCCATCACCGTATTATCATCTGCCTTGGACAGTATCTGAAATAGTACAACATAAACAAGCTTGTTACTCGAGACAAAGGAAACAAATTGATGAGCAAGTTGCTTATTCAGACATGAGACTATTATAAACTTCATGTTGAACAACACAAATGAAGGCAGCAATTTCTGCATATTGCAATTCTGATCATTGACTTGGATTTGATCCTTACCAGTTCATGTAAATTTGACTCATTGTCCACAGCTTTCTTCCCAGTTAGGAGTTCCAACAGAACAATGCCAAAGCTATAGACATCCGATTTCTCATTTAGCCGTGAGGTGCGAGCATACTCTGGGTCTATATAGCCAATAGTTCCCAGGACATAAGTTGAGGTGTGGGCTTTTGCAGTTGGAATGCACTTAGCGATTCCAAAATCGGAGAGATGAGCCTCGAAATTCTCATCCAGGACGATGTTTGAGGACTTGACATCCCTGTGGATTATTCGTGGGTTGCAATCATGGTGAAGATAAGCAAGTCCTTGTGAAGCTCCAACTGCAATTTTTAACCGTGTTTCCCAATCAAGCTTGACCTTTTTGGCTGGACCTGTTAGTGAGGATTAGCTATTGAATAAAGTGATGCCACAACTTATAGTAAAAGAAGCCAATATAGAAGATTTTATTGTAAATAAAGAAGGAAAGTTGAATTCACCAACCATGAAGGAGATCCCAAAGAGAGCCATTCTCCATGTAATCATAAAAGAGGAGGTTTCCAAGGGGAGACAATGCATAACCATGCAAACTGACAATATTCCTGTGTCTGATGCTACCAATTGTCTCAAGTTCTGTCTCAAATTCTCGCAAGTTGTATGCACACTGATTGTAGATTCGCTTGATTGCAAGAGGGCGGGAATTTTTCAAAGCACACTTGTAAACTGTACTAGAAGCACCATAACCAATGATGTACTTCTCACTTAAGTTCTCAGTGCTCCTCATTATATCATCAAAGGTGTGGAATGCCATATCCATATGAAGAACCACAAGTTTCGGTGGACCTGAGAAAAGGAAGAGAGCTTCCACAGGGATATATACAAATGGAAACCTAATTGGTAAAAAATTAAAAATGCACACCTTCGATTGTATCCATATATCCTTCCATTAAATGTTTCTGTTGCCTGGATTTGTAAATTGAAACTATAACCACAGACAGTAAGGTGATGCAGCCCAGTGTCAGGCAAACAACTACAGCCCTGGAAAAAACTGTTGGAGAGCAAAACTGTAAGTAAAAAATCTTCAATCCTTTGATCATTTGTGGAAAGGTCAGCATTAGATATAAAACATAAAAAAATGCGTCACAAAATCCTTCAAATACCTCTAGACTTGGGCACATAAGGACCACATATTGATCCCAACCAATTGCCACACAAGAGAGGATTTCCAATGAAGCTGGCACAAGAAACATAACATCAATACCAAAATAACCTCAGAAGAAGAAGAAAACAAATGTTTCAAATACCTGTCCCGGGGAAACCGGGAGAAGTTTCTGATAGAAGGAACAATGCCCGATAAATTGTTGTAAGAGAAATTCCTAACAGTAGCAAAATCATGTAAGCAAATGTTTTATAGAATCTCATATTGACCAAGATGAGAATTTAGAAAAAAGTGTACAAGTTTGAAAGACTCAAGCAGTTGGCAAGTTGATCAGGAATTTCTCCGTGCAAGTTGTTGTTGTTCAGGATCCTAACGTACAAGTAGATCAAAAAGATGTTACTGTGATTGTGAACTCAATAACATACTGGCAAAGTGGCTTCCGAACTTACAGTGAAACAAGATTTTGCAACTGACCCAGTTCTACAGGAATGGAGCCCGTGACATTGTTGAATGACACATCGCTTGAAAATCATAGTTTGAAAATTAGAATAAGGAGAGAAATAAATTCCACATCATGATTGCAAGAAAAGAAGAAGCAAAATGATACTGATCAAAGACTTACACAATCTGAATGCTTTTGAGATTCCCAAATTCAGAAGGCAATGGCCCATCAAGATAATTCCTGCTCAAGTTCCTGCAAATATCCAATAAGTAGTTAAGGGAAGAGAATAATAAATGATGCCTTAATGCATAACAATTGATTATTTCATGAATGTGACCTACAAAGTAAGCAAGTGCTCCAGGTCACCAATGGAAGCTGGTACGGGTCCTGAAAAGCTATTGCTAGAAAGATCCCTTTAAACACCAAAATGAATGACACTCTTAAATTTATGAACATGTTACATCCCAAAATAAGAGATATCAACATACAAGACAAGAGATATCAACATACTTACAGTGTATCAAGATTGATAATATGCCCCAGCTCAAGAGGCACCTTGCCTTTAAAATAGTTAGATGAAAGATTTCTGAAGAATAAGATCTTATGGTCAATATAGAAGAAAGAGAATGAGGCAAAAGCATGTCATCAGCAAAGAATTTAAGGTGTAGTACTCACAAGTAAGTCAAACTCCCCAAACTTCTAAAACTCGATGGGATTGTTCCACTCAAATGATTACCATGCACATTGCTGGAAAAAGGAAAAAAATCAACAGTTATATATGCTACATTCATGTTAAGGTGGAAGATCATAGAAAAGGATGAATATAAATAAAGAATCCTTACAATTGATTCAAAGAAGTACAGGAACTGATGTTTAACGGAATGGGCCCTTCGAGTTCATTGTTAGCAAGATTCCTACACAAAAAACAAGAAGCTAAAATAATTGAACATGAAAAATGAAGAAAAAAACAAACACTAGTCCTCCAAATACTCACAATTCGAACAATTTTCCCAGCTTTCCAAGCTCAGCAGGAATGCTGCCCACCAGATTGTTGTCATTAAGTTGCCTGTCAAAATATCAGCTTATAAAAACCAGAAACAGACCCAAACCAAGCAAAAATTTATTTCTATAAGCAGAAATTCTACAGAATTGAGCAAAAGGAGGAGAGCACCATACAGATAACTAAGCTCAGACATGTTTCCAAGCTCTGGAGGAATTGAACCAGTTAGTTTGTTGCCATGCAGATATCTGGTCCACCAAAGATTAAAATTAGGAGCCAAATTTTAAATGAAAGTTAAACAAATGAGTCATAAACAAAACTCACAGTTTTCCAGTGTAGGACAAATTCCCTAAGATTGGTGGGATTGGACCAACTAGCTCGTTTTCACTCAAGTCCCTGTGAAATGGGACAAGTTCAAATATCTAACATCACCAGCTCTAGTATTGAAAATCCTTTCCTAAAATTAAAGAAGAGCGCTTACAACACAGCCAAGGCCTGCATTAATCCTAACACCTCTGGAATCTTGCCTGTTAACTTATTTCCTTGGAGAGACCTACAAAAATAATTTCTTAAAAACTATCATCATCTTGTATTCTTACCGTCATGCAGTTCATACAATCTAAAGACCAAACATTGATATCCAACAGCACAAGAGACAACACTTACAGAGTAGCTACTTGTAAGAAACCGATGTTGTATGGGATCTCCCCTGTGATTTGGTTGTATGATATGTCCCTGAAACCCAAATCCCATCGAAACTTAACTATATCTTCCACACATGAAAAGAATTAGAGCTTAGCCTGATTGAAATGCCAACACATACAATATCTCAAAGCTCGTGCAGTTACCAATGCCATCAGGAATTGTACCATTTAGATTGTTTCCTCTAACATCACTGGAAACAAAAACCGACATGACCATAATTAGTTGCAACCTAAGGACAAAAAATAAAATAACAAAATGAAGGTGAAGTCCTTACAAGTACCACAAGCCAGTCAACTGGCACATGTCGGGAGACAGAGTTCCAGTCAAGTTGTTACCCCGTAAACCACTGCAATGCATACTCAGTCACTTCAAGAAAGTCATGGTCACACAAGCTATTACATACAAACAAATAGAACTCTCTAAAGAACAAAAAGCTTCTGGAGAAAAATGTAACCCGTGCTTGATCATCAAATGGAAGTAGGAAAGGAAAAACTAACAGATACTGCAGCACTTCGTTCCAATAGATTAGTCTTGGTATCTCGCCAATGAGCTGGTTTCGCGCTAAGTCTCTAAAAGAACGATACATGATAAAGAAATAATCAGCTGGAAGAATATAACTCCAAAGGCATTTACATCTAAAGCACTACAATGAAAAGGACTTACAGAGTTTTCAAGTTTGGTATCTGAGTTAAGGTTGAAGGGATAGGACCAGTGAGCTGATTGTTCTTCGAATTTCTAACATGAAGAATCACAAATGTTAAATAACTAGCTCCAAAATTTTAAAATGCACAAAACCAAGTAATGAAACAGAAGAATTAGAAAGTATCAAGAAACAGTTGAAAACTTACAGGAACTCAAGTTGCTTGAGCTTGGATATGGAAAAAGGTATATCTCCATAGAGCAGGTTATCCGACAAATCTCTGCAGTTTCACAAAAGTTCCACATGAAAGCTGTAGTTAAAACGTCAAAAACTAAACACATGAAGCAGAGCATAATATCACTAATCCCAAGCAAACTATTCAGTTAATAGAAGATTACATATAAGTAAGGGAAGAGCAGCTGCCGATCTCATCAGGGATTTGTCCTGTTAACTTGTTCCCCTGCAAGTCTCTGACACATGAAAAGAAATTTAAGATACCACACAATCTTCAAATGAGATTTCCAGACTTATAAGCAAAAAAGAACATACATGGATTGTAAGTTCCTCAAGTCCCCGATTGCCGGAGATATCTCCCCACCCAAGTTCAAACTTGACAGATTCCTAGGAAAACATACAAGAAGGGGCAGAAGTTACAAATAAAGAACAAGATAATCCAACTGAAAATACTTGTCGAAAGACAAACTTGAAACGAGGGAGTGTGAGGTGGAGGTTTACAGAGAAACCACAGTGACAGTCACATTGTCACAGAAGACGCCACGCCAAGAGCAGAAATCGTCGTTGTGAACATCATCCCAGTCAAGAAGTATGTTAGCCACATTACTAAATGAAGCTTTCAAGGAAATCAACGCTTTTCCTGCAACAAACACAACAGTTCGTCTTCACTCGAAACTTACAGCGACAAAACCATGCCAGTTTTGACAAGTCAAGGCAAGGCTTGACTTGCAAGACTAAATATTTTCACTGTTTTTCTTTAAAGATATTGAGAACTAAGCCATTGGCAGTTTCTTTATCACATAATTGGCCCTTCACATGGGAAAAAGCTCGCCCAATCACTATACTATAAGCAACGTGAAATAACCATCAACTGCTACAATGTAACGCACTACGCTCAACTGCTACAATGTAACGCACTACACTCATGCTTCGAAGCATAAAACGAGAAAAAGGGAATAAAGCTCGAAACTTTCCAAATATGGCAGCACGTGGAGGCTCAAGCTAACACCCCCCAGCAAAAGCAAAATATAAAAAGAACGTAAACTGCAGAAGTTCGAAGTAGAACACAGAAAATTTTATTTGAAAAAAACACCTTCATCGTTGAGTGGTGAAGCAAGAGGACAGAACAGCACAAAAACCGCCATTAACATCCACGAAACCAACATCTTCTTCCTCTGAACCTCCACCATTTTCAACCCAACAAAACTACACACAAAAAGCGTACAAAAAACTACAGAAACCAACAAAATAAGACGAGCAAAATAAGAGGATAGTCATGAACTTTGGGTTGAAACGGCCAAATTGCAGTAGCTGTAGATGGAGATAGAGAAAAAAAAGAAACAGGCTTTTAACGTGAATAGCAAGGAATGACTTAAAAACAGTCTCTTTATGAGGAGAGAACACAGAAGCGAAATGGGCTTGATGGTACAGTTATAGTAGCAGCAGCAGGAGTGTGTGGACTGGACAAGGACAACGTTAAACGGCGGTGAATTGACGTTAAACCGATCTTTTGGTGTTTTATATGTTTTGTGTTTTTTGTTTTGGGTTATGATTTGACAATGAGAGAGAGAGTGGCTGAGAGAGAGCGAATGAGTGCTGGCCGTCATTTGTATCACCGTTTCCCGAAGTAGTTACGGTTTTCAACGGCTGCTGCACTACTTTTCATTGTAAAGCCAAGCGCAGTATCGAAGCGCGTGCTGGAGACAGAACAGAAGCTGGTCGGATAATGTGACTAGCTCTTTTGTGTCCAATTGGCACGGAACTTCGATGAATGGAAGGGAAGGCGTTAGATGTGCTTAAGATTAAAAAAAAGTGGTTTCTCGAATTTTTTTAATTTATTAAAATTTTAATATCTTTTAATATTGTAAAACATTTTATAAGTAATTTAACATATTAAAAATGTTTTTAAGAATTTTATATCTTATTTTAATAATAAAATAATATTATAAAAGTTTAATTGCTTTCTAATTATTTCATTTAATTTTTTAAAAAGTTCAATCATATAAAAATAAAAAGTAATATTAATTTTAACAATATTTTATTTTGTAATAAAAATTATTTATGCATATAAATATTATTTAAAGCATATTAAACAATACGCAAAGCACAACATATTAATTATTATATAATTTTAAATCATATGAAACATAAATAAAAATATATCTAATCAAATCTTTTATATGAATTATAACATAAGTAAACTAATATTAAAATTAACTATTAAAACATATAAAAACAAATAATATTATATAAATCTTAAAATAAATATTCAAGTTAAGTAAATAGTTAAATACATAATAAGCGTGAAGATGAGTTTATGAATATTATGAAAATTATATGTAAAATATAAGGATAAAATGGACTAAAAAATAGACTCATTAATTGATATGAAAAATATACCTGAAAAAGTTATTTGAGAAACTTCAAATTTAAACTTCTTAAAAAGTTATATTTTAACTGTCAAAAAAGTTATATTTATTAAAGATGTGTTTTTTTGGTAGAGCCAAACAATTATTTTTTTAAAGAGTTTAGTAGTAAAAAAAATTACTTTTTTTTATTACTCACGAGGTGTTCTAAGCGGGTCTTAACTATGAGAAAACATCTTTAAGTCATCCATACTCAAATTAATTCTCTTTTGAATAGGGTAAGTCCTTTACGAGAGACAAAACTCTACCCCAAATTTTAAAAAAATTATTTAGTTAGCTCTCAAAAGTCTATAAGCACAAGTACTGAATTGAATTTGATTAGTTGAATTTAAACTGAATTGGAATTAAACTTAACCCCCAACTACCATTTCCTAGCAACTAGGGTTTGTACTTACAGGCAATAAAAGAACAGTTGATCACAAGGCAGAGGCAAGTGTCTGAAGCAAATGAGCAATAGAGCAAACAACAGAGACTTGTTTAAAGCTGGCCTGTCCTATTTTGCTTTAGGCCTCTATCTCTATCCCTGTTTCCTAATATTACCAAAACCTGCCTTATCATTTCTGGGTCTGCCTCCAAACACTGCCAAGATCCAATCTTGATACACTTTTCCACTACCCTTTTCAGTGTTTATTAAATGGATCACTTTTGTTCATTGGGATTGGATCAACTTCTGATTCAATTTGGTTCAATCCGCTAGATTCAAACCTGACCGTTTGATCATGCACAAGTTGGTTTTGCAGAGACATGCCCTGATTCTGATTCGTGGCTATTGTTCCTTTGGCTTTGATTAGGCAAGGACAAGTTTGGACAGTTGTGGATGAACAAAGGTATATTAATCATATTCTAAATTTTAATAAGATTTTGTAAAAAAAATATATTATACTCTAATGATTTTTAAATAGCAATTTAAATTTTTAACAAAGATGGATTTTATCAAAATTTTAATATTAAAATCATCAATTTTAATAAAATAATTTATGTAATATTAATGACAACAACAATAACACTTAATATAAATCTCATAAATACCTAAAATTTGAAAAATTTTAATAATATGTTGTACTATTTTTAATTAATAAAGAGATTATTTTTAAAATTTATGTAATATCAAAATTGGATAATAAAAATAGTTGAATAATGTAAAATATTAAATATGAATATAAATTTATATGATTATTTTGCTCATTATTAAAAATTTTAATAATTATTATTATATCAAATTAGCAATAAAATAAAATTAAATAATATAGCAAAAATTAAATGATATAAAAATCATTTTTAAAAAATAAAATATATTTTAATATAAAATTCGTAACAACCCATCACTTAATATTTTCTTAATTATTCATTAAATTATTTATTATTGTTTTTTCATTGGGAATTGGGGAGATGGAGCTTTGACGTGGCAAAATTTGAGTGAAGAAGAAGATAAGGCAAAGGAAGAATCTCACTCAATGATTACATAACAGCCTTTTATATAATAAATACACATAATAAAACAAAAACAAAAATAAAAATAAAAAATCATTACAGATAATAGAAAAATCTGAGATATATTCGAATGGGCTTATATTAGTAGAGATTTTGTCAATAGAGGTTTTCTAAAAGTTAAACCAAACAGGCACTAAATCTCATTTATACATTTATGTAGATTTATAATCTGTTTCAACCTATTTTATTAAATCTCATTCATACATTTACGTAGAATTTATATAAATATATAGGTAATATTTAATAAAATATTATAAGAATATCATAATCGAAACAAAAGATTTTGTTCCTATAAAATTACACATAAATACATTGATAAGATTTAATATAATAAGTACATAAATGTGTAGTTAAGATTTAATAGAACATGATAAGAATATCGTAACCAGATCAAAAGATGCAGTAACGTTGCGTATGGTTGTTGTCTTCCGTATGCAGAGATGGAATGAAACAAAAAATTAGAGACAGAATAGAACAAAAATTAGAGACAGTGAGGTGTTTGGCTATAATGGACAAAACAGATAAAACTGTCTTCGTCTAGAGGATAAAAATGTATTTAGTTGTAGTTAACATAACATAAAAAACAATGTTAATGATCAAATTACCCCTGCAATATAATATGATTGAAAATATATAATTCATTGATTGTTTAAAAACAAATGGTTTGTGTTAGTAAAAAAGTTAACAAATAATAATAATAATAATAACAATAAAAAATTAATTTCATATAATAATAATAATAATAGAAGAGGAAGAAAATTAATAATAATAAGGAATTTAATAATCACAATAAAAATAAGAAAATTAATTATGTATAATAATAATAATAATAATAAGAAAATTAATCTTGTATAATAATAATAATAACAATAACAACAACATCATCAACAGCAACAATAATAATAATAATAATTACAAAATTTATAATAATTAATAATAATAATAAAATAATTGATTTTATACAATAAAATTAATAATAATAATAATAATAAATTTAATAATATAATTAAGAATAAAAAATTACTGATATTTATGAAAGTTAATTATATGTTTTGTTTTGAATACAGAAACTATAAAGTAAGTTCTTTTATCTGATAGACAAAAGAGTGTCGCAGACGGGGTCCACAAGTAGTAGTACGGTCTCTGCATCACTGAGACAGGTCTGGTGGTGTCACGCCGGCAGTACATGCTGACGGCTGCCACCGGCGGAGAAGCCGCCTGTTTGCTTCCGCTTTTACCCTTTTCTTTAATTAAAAACAAGAACTTTTGTTGTGGGACAGGTCTGAATCTGATTCTCCTTTGTAGAAACGGTCAAAAAGACTTCTTTTTTTCTTTTGAATATCAAAAAATAAGAAGGAGATTAATAAGATTTGATTACTTTATTTTAAAATTCTTTTTAAGTTATGATGAATTATAATATTATATTAAGACAAATAGTAATTTTTGAAATATAAAATAATAATAAAATGTCAAATGTATATATACTAATATTTTAAAAATCAAATTAAAAGAT
>JAOQMP010000007.1:30570381-30582272 GCA_027563575.1 Erythroxylum pedicellare
CATAAATATATAAATTAAATTAAATTAATAATTATAATAAATAATATTTTTAGTTAATAAAATATAACTTTTAATTATAATAACAAACAAATATATCTCAACCAAAATTTTAAATTGCTACTTAAATTCTTCAAACCGGTTTGATTAGAGGTGACAATAGATTGGGCTCAGTTTGGGCCCGCTCAAGTTTAAGTTCGGTTTAATGGTTTCTGTTTCGGATTTCAATCTGACCTGGAGTAGCCGAGCTTGAGCCTGAACCCAACTAGACTCGAACAATTTGAACCCTAACTTAACTTTGTGAATCCAAAATTTACAGCTCAAATTTTGGAAAAAAAAAATTTTCCGACCGGTCCGACCTGTTGACCTTGAGGCGATCCACTGTTGACCTTGAGGCGATCCAAAGCTAGACCGAGGTCAAATGTGATCCTTACTTTTGTCAATGCAATAACAAAAGGATTTAATGAAGTTTCGTGACAATAAACAGAGATTGTCTGGCTGCGGTCTTCTTTTGATGTGGTAACTAATGTTTCAGATATATGCGCCGAGGATTGATGATCCATCGACAGGAGCATTCGAACGGTGTTCTTCTGATACATTTGAGATAAATGGACCTTGTGCATATCAGATCTGTTATGTCTATTTCTACAGGACAGGAACAGATGGATGGAAGCCGGAGAGTGTTAAGATCAAAGGCTATTACTCAGGGACTGTCAAGTTCAATTTCAATACTTACATTCCTGGAAATATTTGGTATGGCTTCAACCTCTGTGACAGGGCCTCTTCTGCTCATCCCGGACGAGTCTCAGAGTGGTTTGGGTATGTCATTCTGAGTGTTCTTACCAGTCTCTTCTTACTGTAATCCAGTTAGAAAGTATCAAAACTCTTTTTGGTATTTTTATTTTGATATTTAACAAAAAACCAAATAATTTAACTCAAATTATTATATTTATTAATATTTTCTGATGTTGTTGTTATCATTATTATCATACTTAGTCCGAAGCTCCGCAGCGAAGTGGAATATGAGGAGATCTAACTCTTAGGTTATTTTCGGTAAATTCACGTACAGATGTGAGAGTGTAATATTTAAAAAAAGAGTAAATACCTCGTATTTAGTGTAATATTTATTTTTCTATTTATCTAAAATATTGTAGTAATTATATATTAAAACATAATTTTTATTTGAAATTAAAAGTTATACTAAAAAGAATTTATATTAACAATCTACATGAAAATGGTTTTTTGATGGAATTGTATAGTTTTCAAAATTTTTAGATATTTAATAAAAAATTGAATATTTAAATAATTTAAGCATATTTATTAAATTTTGTTTAAAATCAAATTCCACGGAAGTACGGAACTATAGTACGGAAACAACGGCGCATTCATTTGAACACAATACTAAATGTCTAATCCAACGGGGAAAGCCGAAATTACGAAGGGTTTAAGTAATCCAACGGCTACAGATGCGTCAAACGCTAAACCCCGAAATCACAAACCCTGATTCGGTTTCTTCCCCTTTCTCTCCTGCTTTAGCAACTAACAGGAGAGAACCCGCCAGGCCTATCCCTTCGTTAGTTTTTGCCAACAATTCAGAACTTGAGGAGAAGAAGATGAAGAAAAGGGTCGATCTTGAAACCGCAGAAACTGATTCGTCGATCAAGACCACGACGACTACTAAGAAGAAGAAGAAACTGATGGAAGAAGATGAATTCTCGGAGGAGAAGAAGAGAGACAAGAAGAAGAAGCGCAAAGTTGTGGAAATCGAGCCCCGAGGAGGAGAAGAAGAAGAGGGGAGCGAGAGCAGCTCGGAGCTGGTTGAGCCTCAGGTAAGTGTTGAGAGATCAAAGAAGAGTAAGAAAGCGAAGAAGGAAAACGAAGGCGTAGAGGAGGAGGTCAAGGGCGAGGGTCCAAATACTGTAACTAGGTTTCGGATATCGGAACCGTTGAGAGAGAAGCTGAAGTCCAAGGGGATCGAGAACCTGTTCCCGATTCAAGCCGGGACTTTTGATGACATTCTCGACGGTTCAGATTTAGTTGGACGGGCACGGACTGGTCAGGTAAATTTTATTTTTATTAGCTATTATTTGTGGGTTAAAGATGTGATTTGTGAGGATCTTGGTTGGGTTAATTTTGCAGGGTAAAACACTGGCCTTTGTGTTGCCTATTTTGGAGTCTTTAACAAACGGTCCTGCAAAAGCATCGAGAAAGACGAGCCATGGCAGGCCTCCGAGTGTTTTGGTGCTTTTGCCCACGAGAGAATTGGCTATTCAGGTATGTTATGAACGAGTTTAATGTTCTTAGCTATTATGTGGAGTTTGCATAACTTTTGATGTCGTTATTTGTCGTGTTTGTAGGTTTTTGATGATTTCAAACTTTATGGTGGAGTGATGGGCTTGACATCTCTATGTTTATATGGAGGAGCCTCCTATAATACACAGGAGTATAATTTGAGGAGAGGTGTGGATATAGTTGTTGGAACTCCTGGTCGCATTAAGGTGCCCATTTGTTGTGATTATCTTCAAGATTTTGTTCTAGAATTTGATAACGGTGTGGAAGTTCTCCGATACATGTGTTTAGTTATCATATATTGACTTAGATGGATCCTTTGTTTAGGATCATATTGAAAGAGGCAACATTGACTTCAGTGTGCTGAAGTTTCGTGTCCTTGATGAAGCTGATGAAATGCTGAGGATGGGTTTTGTCGAAGATGTTGAATTCATTCTAGGTATGTAGCTGTGAGAGTGATTGGTGATCCACTATGTAAAACTTACTATTATGCATTTGAGGCCTGATTCTGTTTCTTTGAAATTCTTTGTTCTGAAGTTGCAATCATCTTTCCCTGATTAATCTGTGTAGTGTGAATTAGTAATTTGTTTTGTAAACTGGCTATGAAGTACAAAATAAAATGTTGAAGGTACTAAGCTTATGTTTGAGAATGACTAAAGTATTTGTCAGAAAGTTAGATATAAGTTCTTAAATTTGGAGTGCAGGGAGGGGTGTTATCCTGGTGTTTGTAAATGGTGCGCCTGGATTAATTATTGTTTGTCATTTTTGTACGTGGTGCTTACTAAAATTTAGGTGTTTCACTGAACATATTACTGTTTCAGTACATGACATGCACTACATAAGTTCTGTTTTTGCGTTGTTGGATTGTGTGGTCTGTTTAGCGGGTTGGTCTATGTTATTGTGTTTTGAAGGAAAAGTAGAAGATGTAAGCAAAGTTCAGACACTTCTCTTCAGTGCTACCTTGCCAGACTGGGTGAAACATGTTTGTCTCTTAACCATGATGCTGTTTTTTTCAGAATCAAGTTCGCTTGATGTCTCTTTTGCATTTTACTGATTATTCCTCTGTACTATATCTTTCTTTGAATTACCAGATTGCTTCTAGGTTTCTAAAGCCATCTAAGAAAACTATAGATCTTGTTGGTAATGAGAAAGTGAAGGCTAGTACGAATGTCAGGCATATTGTACTGCCTTGTCTGACTTCAGCAATACCTCAGGTTATTCCGGACATAATCCGTTGTTATAGCAGGTTGGTTTCTGTAACTCTTCCATTTGTAACATTTAAATCATTTTTTCTTGTAAAGCTTCTTTTCATCCTTTTCCTCTTATACTTGTTTTTCTTTTTCAGTGGAGGCCGGACAATTGTTTTCACTGAGAAAAAGGAGTCTGCAAATGAGCTTGCTGGGTTGCTGCCTGGAGCACGAGCCTTACACGGGGACATTCAACAGTCTCAACGTGAGGTAAATTGTTCTTGTAGTGATGCAATTGTATTGTTTGAATATTCTTCTGCAAGAAAATGTAGCAACACAATTCTGGTGCGTTACAGTTGCTTTTTATCCATCATGTGGTAGCCCAGGAAGTGGATTCCCTGGCAATATCATCGACCCCTGTCTACGTTGATGATGACTATATAAGTTTGATGCCTGCTAGGACAAGCATGCCTTTATTGAAGTCATGTATCTAGCGAAAAGTTTCATTTATGCTTTATTAAGTTGCTGATGGGACTTCATTTGAAATTTAAACTTATCAAATACATTTGTTTATTTCTTTAATTTCCATACTGATGACAGATGTGATTCCTGCAGGTTACTCTTTCTGGGTTCAGGTCTGGCAAGTTCATGACATTGGTAGCGACTAATGTAGCCGCACGTGGATTGGATATCAATGATGTTCAACTAATAATTCAGGTGAATGCCTGCACGCTGCATTTAGTAACCTGCTCTGTTTTGTTCTCTTCCAATGTACCAACATCATACCAATTTTTAGTGTGAACCTCCACGTGATGTAGAAGCTTATATACATCGATCTGGACGCACAGGAAGAGCAGGTGACCAAGAATTACTGCATTATATCTCTCTTGAACGTATTTATTCGAGAACATCCTAACGTGCATATTATCGTCCTCAGGCAATACTGGGGTTGCGGTTATGCTCTATGATCCCAGAAGGTCCAATGTATCTAAGATAGAGCGGGAATCTGGTGTGAAATTTGAGCATGTAAGTGCACCTCAGCCTGTTGACATAGCGAAAGCTGTTGGCACAGAAGCGGCTGAGTCAATAACTCAAGTGGCAGACAGGTATACTTGCTATTTTTTGTTCGACCATACATTTAAACTGCCCTTCGTTTGTTTATAAAAGTAATCGTATGGTACAAACATTGCAGTGTGATTCCAGCATTCAAATCTGCTGCAGAGGATCTGTTGAATACCTCTGGATTATCACCTGTCGATCTACTTGCAAAAGCACTCGCCAAGGCTTCTGTAAGTTCTTTTTCTGTTCCTTCCATCCAGTCATTATGCTTTAGTATCTTAACCTGGACTGGAGATATTTTTGGGTTATCAATGCAGGGTTATACTGAGATAAAGTGCAGGTCCCTTCTTACATCCATGGAGAACCATGTTACATTGCTTTTTGAATCTGGAAGACCCATCTTTGCACCTTCGTGAGTTCTTTGTTTTTTTTTGGTGGTTTTCAAACTTTCACATTTTACTCAATTATGATTCTAAATATGCAAACGCTGCTGAATATGGGAATAGAAAGTAGTCCATTAACTAAGGGACATAGAAAATAAGGTCCTTGAGCTTAGAACATAGAAACTATGGTTCTTGATACAGGTGATTAGATTCATCTTTGAGATGATGGTACTAATATGATGTTCTTAGAGAGGGTTGCTGTTAAGCTTGGCCAATTTAAAAAAAGATCAGTTTGCAGATTTTGGTTCTGGATAAGTACTGGACTAAGATATAGGAGAATCTTATATTTGTTTTTCTGAGTTAACTGAATCTTTTGTCCAATACATTTTTCTTTTCTGGGTTTCTTTCAGATTTGTTTTTAATGTTCTGAGGAGCTTCTTGCCTGAGAATAAGGTTGAGTCGATAAAGGGATTGACCATTACAGCTGATGGAAAGGCCGCAGTTTTTGATGTGGAGAGAGAAGATTTGGATGCCTTTCTAATTGGTAACGTTTTGCTTCCTGAGCTTTTCTCAACCCTAAGTTGGCTACTATACACAGTGCTTATTTAATTAAAGTTCCTTTAATAGTTATTTCATTCTTCCAACCATTCAGTTCATGTATATGTTGCTCAGAGTCGACTGATAGACTTCATATTTATAATGAAGCTCTGTTTATACCTACTATTCAGGTCAAGAAAATGCAGCTAACGTAAGCTTAGAGGTTTTAAAAACATTGCCTCCATTACAACAGAGAGACCAATCTAGGGGAAGGTTTGGTAATGGTGGTGGTGGTCAGGGTGGCTTTAATGATTGGAATGGCGGTGGTAGCAGGTTCAGGTTCTCAGGTGGCAGAGGTAGCCGCGGTGGTAGAGGTGGCAGATTCTCCGACCGAAGGAATGATAGGTTCGGTGGTGGTAGAGGTCGAAGCAATGGGAAGAAATGGTGAAAGATCACAACTTCGTTATCATAGTTGAAGGAAGAAAAATGCATCACACTGCCTTGCCGGCCTGGCTGGAGAGGATTATAACACCATTGTATCGAGTCAGTCTTGTTCCCAATGTTTAACACATAGGTTATGATATTTTTTGGGGAATTTTACAGGCACCCCCCATTCTAGAGTTCATTTTTTGTGGGAAATGTAACATTTTGATATACATATATATATATAACCATAGAGAGAATTTATGTATTCATTCTTTCCTTGATCAAATGTATTCAAGCAAGTTTTATTGGATACAGATTTTTTATTAGATAAATTATATATACTTAAACAGTATCCAATCGTAGGTAAAGTGCCACGTGTCAAATGCCCACTAAAAAATAATCAGCACCGCTGAGAAGTTGTAAGAACACCAGTTACCGTTCCAGACACATCTACGGTTTCGTTTTCTCCAACCTCACTTGTTCAATTAAGCACGTGACTCTTCTTCTTTTTCCGTTCTTATTGGAACATCAAACTCGTATGGAGCTTCAATCTCTGTAATTTTACTGTGTAGTTCTCTATACTCTGTGACAAGATACAATTTTTGATCATGGGATGCTGCAGAAGAGCAAGACTCGTTCTTGATGCGTTTCGAAGCTATTCTTCCAAGATTATACCCAGAGCTAATGCAGTCAAAGAATCAACTTCTTCAAGAATCTACCAAAATGGGTCTTCTTTTTCTTCCTCCAATCCAGCTAAGTTGCTTTCAAACTCTTGTCTTTCTCAAAGATTCGGTTTAGGTTTTGGAATGGGAGCAAGCAAGATTGATTACAATCTCTTTGTTGGTGTTGGTGCCAAGAGATTTTACTATGTTGATCGATACCAAGTTCATCACTTTAGGCCTAGAGGCCCTACAAGGTGGTTTCAGAATCCACGCGTTGTTTTGATCGTCGTGTTAGTGGGTTCTGGCGCTTTTATTACTGTGTATTATGGGAACTTGGAGACTGTACCTTATACTAAGCGAACACATTTTGTTCTCTTGTCGAAATCCTTGGAAAGAAAGATTGGGGAGAATCAATTTCAGCAAATGAAGCAGGCGTTTAAGGGTAAAATATTGCCTGCAATACACCCAGAAAGTATTAGAGTTCGTTTGATTGCAAAAGATATCATAGAGGCTTTGCAGAGAGGTTTAAAGAACGAGCAAGTGTGGAGCGATATGGGGTATGCGTCTTCGGAGAGTGATAGGGCATATCATGATGCTACTCACCAAACTTTGAAGGCATTGAGTGAAGGTGAAGTGAAAGGTGAAACAAATTGGCACAAAGACGATGAAGTTCTTGATGATAAGTGGGTTCAACAGACTAGGAAGAAGGGACAAGAGAAAGGATCAAGGGCGGAGACCTCGCATTTAGACGGGTTAAAGTGGGAGGTTTTGGTTGTTGATGAGCCTGTTGTGAATGCTTTTTGTTTGCCTGGTGGAAAAATTGTTGTATTTACTGGGTTGTTGGAGCATTTTAGAAGTGATGCAGAGATAGCAACTATTATTGGTCATGAGGTATAGACATGTTTTGGTGCTTGAAGTATAGTTTGTGTTTCTGCTCCTGTTTGATAGTGTTGCTAATCCTTAAATTTTGTATTTGAGAAGTTATTCGTGCACTCTACGTTTACATTTAGGTTGGCCATGCAGTAGCTCGACATTCAGCAGAAGGGATAACAAAGAATCTATGGTTTGCGATTTTGCAACTTATCCTTTATCAGTTCATTATGCCTGATCTTGTCAATACGATGTCTGCGCTCCTGTTGAGGCTTCCTTTCTCCCGAAAGTAGGTTCTTTCGGCTGTGATTATTGCATTGATATTTAGTTATTATGTCAATTTTACTATCATATATATGTTGGATTTTAATATGAAGTAGATGCATAGTTCATGTAGAACTAAGCAAGCCCTCAAGTCTAAATTACTTTATGACACTTGTGCTTCTTACGTTCATCAAATCATAATATGTTTAACAATTATTAGCTATGTTCTGCTTCAGATAGAATTGGAGTTTTTAGGTGTTTGAGAATAGAACATAGACTGATAAGGTGTTGAGTTGCAGTCTCCTGAAGTAGTTTATAAGTTTTAATGCTATGACATCAAATAAGTTTTGATTCGATAAAACCATTTTGGAGGGCTATTTACCATTGTTAACACATCGATTCTTCGGATTTATGTATTTAGTTGATCATGTCAATATTGGTGGTTTAATCTTGCGGGCCCGCTAGCTCACGAATGTGAGAATTATCTAAGCTTCTGTTTGTCTCGTCATCTTCTAAGATGTCACTATGGTAAAAAGGGGAGTGAACACTTGCATTTTAGTCGGGGCTTATGAAAGGAAGAGAATAGAAAAAGGGTACAGTCCAATATGTGATTTCTGGATAATGAAATGTAGTGTAGTTCTTGGGTGCTATCGAATTAGTAGTTCATGAGATCTCTTAATAACAATGTCCTTGTAGATCCTTGAAAATGATTGTGTTAGTCTAGCTTATGAGGTAAATGTTGATTCATCTTGAAGTTCATCTTGTTGGGATGGTTGACTTTGCTTGCTGTAACTTTTGATAATTATTTCTTGCATATCTAACTCATCAAATCCCAGCAAAACATGCATCAAATCTTGCATCAACATTGCCATTCTAAACGAAGATCGGGATAACTTTGTCGGGATAGTTCCGTTACAAACTTATCCGAAAGCAGAAACATATACCACGGTTATCATAGTCCTGCTGGCAAGTTTCCTGAATGCATACTGAATCGTTTTTTTCCGCATTATTGTTATCGTGACGAAGTTGATACATGCTTGCTTTATGTTATGTTCTAAACTAAATACGTATATGAGCTATTAAGCAGAATCATGGATGGTGAATGCTGTATGCAAGAGCTTTGCCTTATTCCTGCGATATTTGTTTCAGGATGGAGATAGAAGCAGATTACATTGGACTGTTATTGATAGCTTCAGCCGGATACGATCCTCGAATCGCGCCTAAAGTATATGAGAAACTGGGAAAGCTCACTGGTGATTCTACCCTGAGAGATTACCTTTCTACCCATCCATCTGGAAAGAAGAGAAGCCAATTGCTTGCTCAAGCTGAAGTCATGGAAGAGGCTCTTTCTATTTACAGGGAAACCATGTCAGGACGAGGACTTGAAGGCTTTTTCCTTTAGCAGCCAAAACAAAACTCAATCTTTGTACTTGAAACTCAGTCTGGTTCTGAAGTTTTATCAAAGCTTCGTGCTTTTGAATTCTTTTCAACTGAAATTCTCAAATCTCAATACTTCTCTTTTGTTTTCTGTGTCAACTGTAATTTTCGTTTATGAAAGATCATCATTTATGAATTTGAGTGACAAATTTAGTTGCATTTCCAATCTCTGCTTCACTTTCCTTTCCCTAAGTTGAACTCAGATCTATACCAACATTATGTTGGAAAGCGAAACCCAAAGGTTCGCTTTCAGGAACGCAATCACTCGATTGATTGAGACATGTAAGAACACCACAGAGCTTAAACAAATCCATGCACAGATCATAGCATCACCTAAATTGGCCAAAAGAGACGACGAGTTCTTGATTTCTCGTCTTCTGTACTTCAGCGCCATTTCAATTCCACGCTTTCTCAGCTACGCCATTAGTGTCTTTCGGCGAATACAAAGCCCAGACCTTGGAATTTACAACATAATGATAAGAGCCTACGCCACCAAGCTCGAGAGAGATTGCGATACCCTTTGTTGCCCTGCTTTGAAATTATTCAAGCAAATGCTTTCTAATGGCATCGCTCCTGATTGCCTGACGATTCCCTTTCTTGTAAAGGAATGCACTAGGCGGTTCGATGTAGGCTCGGGTAGGTGTTTTCATGGTCTAGGAATCAAATCAGGGCATTCTGGTGACATCTTTGTACAAAACTCGCTGACAAGTTTTTATTCGACATGTGGATGCGTGGATAGTGCAAGGAACCTGTTTGATGAAATGTGTGACAGAGATGTTGTTTCGTGGAACGCGATGATTACTGGGTACTTGAAAGGGGGAAATCTTGATGAAGCACTGAGGTTGTTTCGATCGATGAAGAACAAGAATGTTATTTCGTGGAACTCAATCATAACGGGATTCGTACATGGTTCCCGGACAAAAGACGCGTTTGATCTTTTCCGTGAAATGCTGTGTTTGAGTGAAGATGATAACAACATGGTGAAACCAGATAAGATCACAATTGCTACTGTGCTTTCAGCGTGTGCTCATGTTGGTGCCTTTGATCAGGGGAAGTGGGTGCATAGTTTCTTGACTAGAACTGGCATTGAGTGTGATATGGTGATCGGAACAGCATTGGTGGACATGTATGGTAAATGTGGGTATCTACGACAAGCTCTCGACGTGTTCGAGGAAATGCCTGAGAAGGACACTTTGGCATGGACCGCCATGATATCAGTTTTAGCCCTGCACGGCCATTGTAAAAAGGCATTTGAAGCTTTTGAGAAGATGGAAGCAGAAGGTGTGAAGCCTAACCACATCACATTTGTTGGGTTACTATCAGCTTGTGCTCATTCAGGATCGGTAGAGAGAGGTCGTCAATGTTTTGAGCTGATGACCAAAGTTTACTTGATTGAACCACAGGTGCATCATTACGCTTGCATGGTAGATATACTTAGCAGAGCAGGGCTTTTACAGGAAGCTGAGAAGCTTGTTAGAGGAATGCCATTGAAGCCTGATGTGTTTGTTTGGGGAGCATTGCTTGGAGGGTGTCAAATCCACGGTGATGTGAAGTTAGGGGAGAGAGCTGCAAAATGCTTGATTGATCTGGAGCCATTAAACCATGCTTTCTATGTGAACTTGTGTGACATATATGCAAAAGCAGGTAGGTTTGAGGATGTGAAGAGAGTGAGAGCTCTTATGAAGGAGAAAGAGATAAGGAAGGAAGTTGCAGGATGCAGCTTGATTGAAGTTGACGGGACTGTTCATGAATTCTCAGTAACAGGTTCAGCTGAGATTGTAACAAAGCAAATTGCTTGGATCTTAAATGCGTTAAATGGTGAGATTAAGTTTAAAGATGATATGAATTGGGTACAATACTATGTATTGGAGATTCAATGATCCATTTTTTCTGCAACAATTTGAAGGAAGAATATATGGATAGTTAGACCCTTTCTAGAGGGCTTTCTCGGATAGGAATGACAATGGACTAGTTCGATATCAAATTGGTTTCAAGTCCTCCGACTCGAGTCATGTAAGGGTATTCCAAATGCAATAGTCATCATATAAAATTAAAAGTATAAAATAACGTCTTTTTTTTATTTAAATCCGAGGCTCTGACTGCTTAAGCTTAAATTTGCTTAAGATCGAGTTCTAAGAATTAGATCTTCGATCGATTTGAGCCGGAGCTGAAAACACCTAAATTTAGGTTATTATCATCCCTGTTTCTATGATATCTACGCTTTCTTTGGAATTACAGTATTAACGTTACTTAAGGCCTAACATCCATTCGGCCAATGTTCATGATTGGGTCCTTTATACATTGATCCAGCCCATTTGATATGATGGGTTAAACTCAAAAATTAATGAGTTTTAATCATAAGAATTAGTATTGGGATTTAGTTTAAAAGTTAAGCCCAAAAAATTTAAGGACCGAATTTAGATTATATTAAAATTTAAAAAACTTTATCTTAATCCAATATTTATAAATAATTTATAATTATTTTAATTTACAATTTTATTTTAATATAATTAAATTTTGTATAATATTTATTTTTTACAAATTACAATTATTATAATTATATTAAGTGATCATATTTTACTTTTAAAATAATTATACTTTTTTATTTTAATAAATGACTCAATCGGAAGTTAAATCGATAAAATAAAAGATTTAAAAGGTTCGATCGATATTAGATTGTCATAAAATTAAAGAATTTAAAATATGATTGAAAAAGATTTCTTTACTCATCGAATAATTAAAATTTAATTACAAAAGAAGGTTGTTAAATAAAAACTTAT
>JAOQMP010000007.1:30642875-30660855 GCA_027563575.1 Erythroxylum pedicellare
TAAAAGTACTACTAAGAAAAGATTTAAACATATTAAGATAAAATTCAAGCCATCCTTTTTAAAGGAGAAGTTCTTCGTATGACTTTCACCTTTATTAAGAAAAACGTTAAAAATAAATTAAAAATTACAATAAATCAAATACCCTATAATAAATTAACAAAAATACCATCACCATTTGTTACAGGTAAGTAATACATACACTTTAAAATTGGAATATTATTATGGAATATAATCATTAAGGAAATTGGAGTTGAAATTGATTA
This sequence comes from Erythroxylum pedicellare, assembly GCA_027563575.1. NCBI lineage: Eukaryota > Viridiplantae > Streptophyta > Magnoliopsida > Malpighiales > Erythroxylaceae > Erythroxylum > Erythroxylum pedicellare. The sequence goes on from JAOQMP010000007.1 coordinate 30,643,139, forward strand.
ATTATCCAATGATTTTTGCTGTAAGACATTAATAGATAGATTGCTTCTAGGCGAGTAATATAGACAAATATCTTTTTATAGTCAATGCCTTGTTTTTACTTATACTCTTTAACTATAAGCTTTACCTTGTATCTCTTTACTTCACCATTTGGATTTTCTATTTTTTTTTATACTCGTTTGAATCCAATTACATGATAATCTCTTATAGTAGAAATAAATTCTCAAGTATCATTCTTTTTAATGGCTTGAATTTCTTCATTCATTGTATGAATCCGTTTCTCATTCTTACTAACATCTTTAAAATTTAAAGAAACAATATCTATAAGTCTTTAATATCCTAAAAATCCTATGCTTATTAGTAAAGATGTGGATGATGATGCTTAAGATGATGGGATTGGTGGGATTAATGAAAAAAAATCATTTTTGGAATCTTAAACTACCTCGTTTTCTTCTTAATCTTCAAAATATAGAAAAAAATATAAGATCCCTCTATTTAAGGGATTTAATCCTAAAATGTTTCTTTATTAAATTTAACATCTGTATTGATAACAATATTTTCATTACTTGGATTGAAAAACTTGTACCATTTTGAGTTGTTATTATATATAATAAAAACAAATTACTTCAAACATCAAGTTTGGACCTTTCTTTCTTTTAGAACATTAAGATAGATAATAAGGCCAAACACTCTTGATTAAGATGCAAAAGGCTTTCACTCCTCTCTATGCTTCTTATGGAGTGACATATATCAACCACTTTTTAGGACTAAAATTTAAAAGATAAACCACCCATACAACTGCTTCTGCCTAAATCTCCTTAGGCATTATTTTGGTTTTCAACCTATTTCTCGCTATATTTAGGATTGTTTGATTATTTCTTTTAGCTATTATATTTTATTAGGAAGATCTTAGGATTATAAGAGGGTGATAAATTTTTTGCAATTTAGAAAAGCTCTTAAAATTATATTCTCCACCTATATCAATTCTTAAAGTTTTAATCTGAAAACCACGTTCTTATTTAACCAAATCTTAAAACTTTTTAAACATATCAAAAGATTCATAGTCGTACTTTAAAATTTTCTCCCATTTATTTTTACCTTAAACATTTGTATTGATGAGTTAGGTTGGCTTAATAGATCTTGAAATCAACTAGTTTAGAAAGCTTGAATTTTAAGCATTTGATATTTTGGTCTCTCATCTTGGTCATGTTTGTCTTAAGCATTTGAATCATTTATGGTGATCTATTGGTTGTAGGAACTCATTTGTTGGCAGTATTTCTCTTTAGAAAGAGATTGAAGAGAAGCTTTAGCAGGTATTCAAATGACATTCATTTTCTTATATTTTTGAATCATGTCAACAATGATTTTTCACACATTTTAATCAAATTTGTATCAATTTCTATATTTTTCATTCGAGGTTCGTCATCATCTTCCTTCACGTACTTCAAGAAGATCGTTCTGTGTGTCAATTGAGGTTAGTGATTTTGGTCTTTACTAAGTTTTTTGAACTTGGTATAATGTGGGTATTTGTTTGCGGTTTGAACTGGGAATCTGAACGTATTACATGACTGATTTAATTTGGCTTGCACAAACTAAAACTTGTTTATTGTATAATACACCTGGTGGAGGAAGTATCACTGTTTCAATTGGTGCGTTTGAACATGCCAGGACCCTTCTCGGGAATCCATAAATCGGGGACTCATGTACCTTTACCGACTACCATGTCATATGGAATCAAACAAAATAATTATATCATTGTGATTTATCGATGCAATACATTAGACTAAACTTTAAAGTTGATTTATGGTTGTATTTGTAAGAATTTGTTAAACAATTTCCCTACTAGTTAGACATCAACCTGCGTCCTATTGAATGTGGGATGTTATTATTCTTGTTCAATGACTTTAACAATCGTTAACCTTCATTTTTGTCGTTTGTACTTGAATATGATATTCAACAAATTGACTTATTTCCTTTTCCATATATTGTGTAAAATATTGAATTCAAATTGCTATATTTGTAGAAAATTCGATAGACAATAAATTCCAGGTAAAAATATGGGATCAAAGAGACAGCGTGAGGTAAAGCGACCCAAGTTTAGACTTCCGTTCGGAGGCACTTACTATGAAGGTGGATCGTCACAATCTGTAACTCACACTAACTTACCTCCTCCCCCTCCAGCGCTAACAGGTGTAGATAAGGCATCACTTATTGCTCCTCATGCTACACCATCTCCATTCCTAACTCATATATCATCCAATACCGTTTTATCAAATGAAGGAGACGTGCGCCAGCCTGGAGCTGAGCAACCTGATTGAAGAAAGTACATAACAATTCTCAATCAATTGTAAATGAGATCACATTAAAACTATTTGTTTATAATTGAGTTATAGGTTTATCAGTTGCTTCATTGTATAAAATTACTTCTTATATTAGGTTGGTTCCATCTGGACCATGTTCGAGAAATATGACTTCTACATTTAAAAAAATAATTGATCCTGAGGGTTATGTCTGGAAGAATATCTCTGAGGTCACAAAGTGATTTTACTTTCAAGGGTTTGAGGTACAATAAAGATTTATTTTCTTTTAATATTGATTTATATACACTAATTAGATAAATATTATTACATTATATACAGTAGTTTAATTTTTTTTCCTTCTTATTTCAGAAAGAATTTTTCTGAGATTTTGGTTTTGACGCCACCATATATAGAGTATGGGAGAAGCGAGCTTGTACATATTATTGTGACTTTGTTGGTGCGATACACAAGGCTGGTGCACGACTGCGCTATATTTCGGAGGAAGTATGGAGTCCTTGGCAGGAGTATTGGACATCACTTGAAGCAATGTCCATCTCAGGGTGTAACTCCACCAACAGACGTGGAGACTCGGGGGGAGAGAGTCTTCCTGTATATACGAGAGGATCAATAATCCACTACGAGTATGCATATAGACTTGTAAGTATCTAAACTTTACACTTATTTTGTAAATGTTTTGCTTTGTTGTATTATAGATAATGATAATGGTATAAATGTCTGGTGCCATATATGGCTGTGTTGAGTTATTTTCTTTATTCAACAGGGAGAAATATCATAAAAATAGATGAAACTATTCCGAAATTTTTATAAATTATAGTTCACATCTAACAATTTAAGTTATACATGTAGGAAAAGTCATTGGGCATCAGACCTACACCAACTTGGCTTTTTTTGCACACTCATACGAAAAAACATAATTGTGTGACATTCATCAACAGCTGATGTAGAGAACTGAATGTATGTGAAATTTATGCATTATTATTATTTCTTAATAGTAATCCCTTACTAATGTAAATATGGCTTCCTAATAGGACTAAATACAACATGTCATTCAGTGACAGCCTCAAGATGAACAACCTGTTGATGAGACTCAAACGTATCTTCATGTTGTGGGTGATAGGAATCGTCGTAGAAGGATATTTGGGCTAGGTTCATTTGCGAACACATGTTATTAACAATCTTTCACGTCCAGTACAGCAGCGTCTATTAGACCAATGCAAACCAATGAAGTCATCGAGTTTCGAGCTACAGTGCATACATTGATGGAGCATATAACTCACAAGAAAGAGCAGATGGACCAGATGGCTCACGTGAATCAGCAGATGGCTCAGATGAGACGGGAGATGGAGTAGATGACTTAGCTGAGATAGGAAATAGAGCAGTTGAAAGGGAGACTTAGCAGCTCAAAGCACCCACGATCACTACGATATTAAGATTGTAGACTGTAATGCTTTTATTACAAACATAAGTTATATACACTGTAATATTTTTATGATCAATTAAGATAATTTTAACTTTATATCATCAATTAACTTTATGATTAAACAAATTATATATTTATATAAATTAATTTATAATGCATAGATAATTCATAACTCATGAAATTATGCATTTATCATATGATAATAAAATCAAATTTAATGCAGGATTTTTTAAAAAATTCCTTACTTCTAATTACCAACGGAATATATAATACCGTTGAAAAAGGCAATCTATGCGGACACACTACATATTTCTTGTAGTGTAAGTTATGGTAAGAAAAACTTTGCATTAAAGTTTTTCTATGGATCATTTGGATTATGTCAAAAAGATAAAAATTAGGTAAATTAACATCATTCGACACAGTTTACGTTTGAATTAACTTTTTTTAAATTGAATCTAAAATTTAAAATATTCAAATTGATTCGACTTGTAATATTGTCAACTTAAGGAAGAAAATAATCCTAGAGAAGGAGATTAAGCCTCTGTTTTGTTGGACTTATACCAATAGAGTTTTTTTTTCCTTCTATAGATCTTTTTTTAAAAGAACTTTTCTAAAAAGTCAATTGAAAGGGCATACAGTAGACTATTTGGTAACATAAAAATAAAAAGCACTTTTAATTTAACTATATTTTATTTTGTAATAAAATTATTTATACATATAAAAATTATTCAAAGTATAATAATATATCAATTATTATATAATTTTAAATCATATGAACACATATTTGAAAAAATATGTATCTAACCAAATCTTTTAGGTGGATTATAATATAAGAAAAACTAATATAAAAATAAATATTAAAATATATAAAAAGTCAAATAATATTATATAAATCCTAAATAAATATTCAATTTGAATAAATAGTTAAATACATAACAGCTACACAAGATATTAGAGAATATGAGTTGGCAAGATAAACGTAAAGATGAGTTTGTAAGTATCGTGAGAATTATATGTAAAACATAAGGGCAAAAGAGACTAAAAAATAGACTCATTAATTGATCAAAAAAATATACCCGAAAAAGTTATTTGAGAGACTTTTATAAGAAGCTTCAAATTTGAGCTTTTTAAAAAGCTGTATTTTGACTGTTAAAAAAGTTATATCTATTAAAGAAATATTTTTTATTTTACAGCTAAACACTTATTTTTCTAAAAAAAGGCTTTTGTGATGGAGAAAAGTGCTTATTGACCTCCCAATAGTCTATCCAAATAGACACTAAGTGCTAGAAGAAATTGATTATGGTGACAAAAATTTTAATTAAGAAATTATGAACAATAAATTAATTTGAATTAAATTTAACAGGCTAAGTTTGATTTGACAATTTAAATTTATAGCTTAAATTTAAGTTTTAACATATTTAAAATTAATTCAACTCTACTTATATGATTATTCTATTAAAAACGTTATGTTAAAACTTAATAGGGTTACTTTACTTGGTTTATCTATATATATAATTTATCATATAATGTCACAAAACCATGCTAATGTATGAAACTGGACCCAAGTGTTCTTTTAATTTTTGGTTTCCATCACACCAATTCTATTATAAACTTCATCATGCGAAGGATCCAGCGGGAAGAAGACACCTGATCCATGAGCCATACAAGAGGTAGTTCCAAAGAATGTTAAGAGCAAACCCAATTCAACCTATCACATGTTGATCAGATCAGTGTCCTTACTACTCCTAAATGTTTCATGTGAACAGGAATCAGGACATCTCGAGACTATCGATAGCTTCTTTTTTTAGTGTTACAGTATTATTCGTACACGCTCATCACTGGGACTTCAACAGAACTTTGACAATTATCTGCAACAACCAACTTCATAAAACTCCAACAAGATAAAGTTCATCAGTCCAGACTTGTTTTGCAGGGTGAAGCTCTTCTGGTAAATCTCCTAAATTGTACTACTAATGAATGTGAAATATATTTTCAGAACAAAGGACCAAAAACAAAATCAATGGCTAGTCCTAACCTGTGAATCTGTGATACCATCCTATTGATACAGCGAGCACGCAACTGATTGAGCACAGAAACAGAATAATTCCAGCACTTGCTTTTAACATTCTCAAATCCCAAGATCCATGTTATTACAGCAAAAGTGAACAAACCTATCAATCCTATATGGATAATTAGGCTTACTTAGGACCCCCCTACGAAAATGGAGAGAGCCCTTTTTTGTTAGGGGACTATAGAGACTGAGATAAAGGAAAGAGCTAAGAAAAAAGTGCTATTACATTACATGGGACCGATAAGCTATTACATGTTAAAAGCTAAAATGATAAAAGGATTGTATGTATCCTTTGAAAGGAACATTTAACACAGGCAGGCAGGGATAGTGACTAAGAAGAAGAAGAAGAAGAAGAAGAAGAAGAAGAGACTTGGTCGAAACAAGTTAAGGTAAAGCAAGCCGGCCTAGGAACGTATAGGTTGTGAAAGTAGAGAGGCTCAGATAAAGAAGGGTCGTTTCTGAGATGCCATTTACTCTGTCATTTGGTATCTAACATGGCTAGCTTTTTTATTAACGGTTTGTGAATTGAAGTCAACAGGGGTATTATTTATTTGACAGAAGGCATCGAATTTTTTATAATTATAATAAATTATTAATTCTTCGTCCTCTTATTGTTTTTATGTACATTTTGATTATCCTTTTCAGGGATACGATTGCTTTCATTCTAAGGAGTTGGAACAAACTCAAACGAACCCAACCAAGGAGCGTTTTAGGTCTTTTGAAAATGAGATTTTACAGAAGTTGGAGCATTTCTCTGCAAGTGAACGAGCTTCTTTGACATGTATACATGTTGAGTACAGAACCTGAAGTTGACTATCTCTATCTATATATATATATATATATATATATATACTGGTGCAAGTACATGTCCATTCTAGGCTGTTGTCACCAGATGATGCAGACAAGCATGTTCCCAATGCTTTAAAGGTTAAGCTCCCAATGCTTTGAAGGTTAAACTCGTTATAGAAAAAATATTTTTGAACATTTTTATATTTAAACTTGATTAAATTTAAATACTTAAATCTAAATTCAAAACTAATTAAATTTAAAAGTAATTAGGTTAGATTAGTCTAAATTTATGTTCAAATTTAATTATATTAAAATTTAAAAAACAGTAATTAAAAACATATACAAATGGTCATTAAAAAAACATATACAAATGTTGGAAAGGAAGAAAATAAATGAAAACAAAATATAGCAAGGACAAGACGAAAAGAGTCACATACGAGTGAATGGAGCAGAGAGTCATCGATTCGATGCGTCCACATCTAACACTGCAACCAAATTATACGCTCACACACTCACACTCAGTCTATCCATTCTCGTTCTGGGAAGTTCCAATCTTTTTTCTTTTCCTTTCTTTTCTTCCAAACACAGAATGTTAGCAGGAACAAACACCTCAGTATTAAACATTCAATGCCCTCTCAAAGAAAACAATGTTCGTAAATCCATTCATAGCCGCGTCTCTGAGTCTGATCAGTACGATTATGACACTCTCTAAATCATATACTAGCGTACCTCTCTCTATTACTTGTCAATATCACCACATCTATATAGTATATTACATCTATACATTTAAGTTTGATTGATAAAATTGAAGTGTCTTACTCGTGACAGTTCCACGATCTCGTCTTTTTCTGATATGCTACTCCTTTCCCTTGATATTGCTTTCAGATTGCTATGATTTCCCTTTTAAAGATAGGATCCACTTGAACAACCCCTTTTAAGGGGTGTTAAAAGATGGAGACTTTAATCTGGAACTGAACTAGTTCAACAGCAATTGGAGTTTCTTGTTCTGGTTCTTGGTTCTTGGTTTGGTCTTAAAGAGGTTTTTGCTTCTCTCTAGACAAGTCTGCTCTTCTGGGCCCATTTGAGATGGGAGACAACAAAGGAGAAACAACTAAGAATAATCATCCACAACCACAGCAGCAGATTTCGTCTTCTCCAAAAGACCCACTTGAGGAATCAACTGAAATAAGACCTCACCATCACCAACAACCGTCTACGGTGGTTGTCACCGGAGCCCCTTTCGTCTCTGCTTCTGTTTATGTCCCTGTTGGTGCAACTTCCGCCTCTCCTTTTGAGCAACAATTTGAGTCTGTGAACCCCAAGAGACCAAGATACGGTACTGCTCAATGGAAGCTATTACCTTCTGCTGCTTCTCAACGACAGCAACAGAAACAAGGTCCGATCAGTGCTGCTATGATCACAAGCGAATCAAGCCCATCACCAACTACAAACCCCACGTCCGTATCAAACCCTCAACCTCATACAACAGTATCTTCTTCAGATACCGCCTCATCTCCCTCAAACTCTCCTCTTCCTTCACATTCTGCAGCATCTGGACAAGAAACAAGCAAAGCGGAAAGCGAGCACCTTCATCACCAGTTTCGAAAAGGAAAATATGTCAGTCCAGTTTGGAAACCAGATGAGATGTTGTGGCTAGCCAGGGCTTGGAGGGTTCAGTATCAAGGTGGGACTGATGGGTCTTCTTCGAGAACTGAAAATCAAGAAGCTGCTCAAATCTCTACATCAACAAGAGGGAAAACAAGAGCTGACAAAGATAGAGAAGTCGCGGAGTTTTTGAACAGACATGGTGTGAATAGGGATGCAAAAACTGCGGGTACTAAATGGGATAACATGTTGGGTGAGTTTAGGAAAGTTTATGAATGGGAGAGAGGTGGGGAGAGAGAGCAAGTTGGGAAGAGCTATTTCAGACTTTCTCCTTATGAGAGGAAGCTGCACAGATTGCCTGCTTCATTTGATGAGGAAGTGTTTGAGGAATTGTCTCAATTCATGGGTTCTCGCATGAGAACTTCTCAGAGCAGAGGAGCTTCATCAATCAGTGTTGGTGATGATAATAAAACTGCTTTTACAGGTGCAAGAACTTTGCCACCGCCACCTTTGTTCAGTGAAGACGATCTCTCACTTCCAGGTATGAACTCAGCTGTTTCCTAATCAGTAACAAAGTTCGGTTCTTTGATCCTTCTACTGCATCTGCCTATTTCCCTCTAAAAGATTACAAATTTATGATCATCTTTTGCAGCAAGAGCAAAACAATTTGGCATTACAAGTGGAGGAGAATCTTACTTCCATGGCGCAAGGGGTGTTTTGCTAGGGTTTGATACTTCGGTAGACGTTGCAGGTGGTACTTCTTCAATATCTAAGGAGTTTCGTAGAATCGGTAAAGTAAGGATGACATGGGAGGAATCATTGAGTTTGTGGGCTGAAGAAGGGGAAAACCATATGGGAAGAGTGAGGGTTCAAGGTTCAAGCTTTCTGAATGCAGACGAGCTTACGTTTTTTGATGATTCCATGGTAGCTTGCACCATGGAAGCATTCGAAGACGGACCTCTTAAAGGTTTCTCAGTTGACAAGTTCGTCAATGGTCATCAAGTCAAAGTTTTTGGTAGAAGAAAGTCTTCCGTATCTACTACTGCTACTGTTGCTTCTGCTTCTGGTACTGTAAATCTCAGTAATTTTGAATGCCTATCTTGAAACAGCATTTCTTGAAGTCCACATCTCACAGTTGTCTATTTATAGTAGGTTTCACTGAAAGGTCCCAGCTTCCATTAACAGAACCTTTAATAAGATGTAAGTCCCAGTTCTTATTGTAAAATTTTTTCACTTTCCAATTTATGTGTTCATGGTATTAGATTTTGTTTTGGAACAGCAATCCCAGCTTCTTGGGAAATTCAAGACCCAACCGAGTACTACCTAGGATGTCTTCGAATGCCACCATCGGCACTCCCAAGCTTGTTTGAACTCTCATGGTATCTCCAAGAGCCACCACCCGAAGAGCTTCGATTCCCACTTCGCAAAGATGTGTACAAAGACTTGCCACAAGGCAAAGAACTCTTCTTCACCACTAGCAGCGAACTTTTTGATTGTAAAAGCATCACTTTCGACATCTTAAGCTCAATCATTCGAATGAACCCTAGTGTCAGTGGTGCCACTGCTTCTTGTAGAGACTCTTTCATTGGTCTTTGGGATGATTGCATTAATAGGCCTGTGTCTAAGTTCTGCCCAATCGAACTGTCCATTGTTAGAAAACCCTCTTCATCAACATCAGATTCACTGCAAGATCAATGGCCAAACGTCACGGGTTTCATTAGAAATTTTTGCTTGTGGAGAGGGGAAGAAACTGATCAACTCAGGGAAGGTCAGCTAGATCCTTCATCTTCTTTAGTAGAGAAGCTACTATGGACTTACATGGACCTCCCTTACATAATAGGCTATTTTGCAGTTGGCTACTTGGTAACTTTTTGTGCGCTATGCCGTTCACAAGATCGAATTATCCGTACGGATCTATATTCTTTAGACTTGTCGTCACCAGTCGAGAAACTGAAAGCCCTAGTCCCATGCTATAGAGTCGCTGGCTTGTTGCAGTTGCTCGCAGATAGGTGCTTGAACGTCAGCAATGGCGGCCTCTATAAACCACTAGCTTACAGTGACTTCGAAAGATTAGATATGGGCAATGGAAATATCATCGAAATGACACCAAATACAGCAACAAGATTCTTCTCAACCCGAAGAAAATGGGCTGCAGTGAAAGAGATATATGACATTCTAGATCATAGAGTCCCACATTCAGAATTCATCTACCACGCGTCAGAGAAAGATTTGGAGCTCGTGTTCAGGCCTAGAGGTGTCAAGGTCAAGCCTTTAAACTGTGACCAACTAGTAGAGTCACTAAAATACCTGACAAAAGCCTTAGTTGCACTTCACGACTTATCTTTCATGCACAGAGACTTAAGCTGGGACAAGGTGATGAGAAGAAGCGACCGAGAAAACGAGTGGTTCGTCTGTGGATTCGACGAAGCGGTGGGTGCACCGCAGCTACACCCTCACCATGGAATCGGAGATGCACTTGGGAAACACGCTCCGGAGATGGGCAGAGGCTTACACGGCGTGAAAGTGGACGTTTGGGGTGTAGGTTACTTGGTGAAGACATGTGGGTTGGGTCCAAACTTAGTGCCCAAGATGCTTAGAGAGTTGCAAAATAGGTGCTTAGACCACAACCCTGAGCAGAGACCAACCGCCGCCGAATGTTACCACCACTTACTGCAGCTGCAGTCGTCTCTTCAGTCTTCGTCCTCTGCACCACCCTATTGAATTGATTGATAGAAATGGATATATAAAGGCACAACACAAGTGGGTTTTGTTTGCTTGGTGGGGTTTCTAGTTTCTACAATGGTGATATGGGGTTTTAGTAGGGTTTTGGTGGGGTAAAGCTTTTGGTGGCTGTTTTGATACCTTAAAATTTTCAATGTGATGGGTTAGATTGTTTTCTTTACGTGAGAGAGACGTTGAAGTAAAAATGGCGGCTATAGCTGTACATGGAGGTGGCTGCATGGCCGAAACATGGCAGTTCTTTTTAATCAAATCCCATTCAGAAAATGAAAATGGTTTGACACATTTTCCTTTGATTTTTACTTTGTAAAATAAGCATTTCAATGGTGTTTTTTAAACTTTTTATTCAAGTGATTAAGCATAAGCACAAGAAAGTTACTGTTTTCCCATCTTTATTTCCTATTGATCTTGGAAGGATTCAAGGGTTCAGGTAGTGATATTACTGAAATGAGGAAATTAAGGAAAATAGTCAGCTTACCACAAAAGTGCTTATTTTAAAAGTCACATTTAGTATCTTAGAAATTTTAAAAAAAAGGGAAGTTTGAACTTTGAAATATTGTTTTAAAAATTAAATTGATAAAATAAGAAATTTAAGGATTAATTAATATTAGATAAAATAAGAAAGTGTATTAAGGAATACTGGATTGAACATAAATAGAAATCATCACTACTGGGGATTGTTTATATTTTGCTAGGAATATTGGATTGAACATAAATAGAAATTATGAATAAAGTAAGAAAATTATAACTTTTAAGAAAACACTTAGAGTTGAAATTATAAATAAAGTAAGAAAATTATAAATTTTAAGAAAACACTTAGAGTTGATATTTAATTTTTTAAAAGTAAAATAGTGTTTGATTAATAGAACAAATCCATTAATTAATTAATTTTTAAAAATGGGAATTGTTAACTTTTGTTGAAAATTTTTGTATTTTTAAGTTATGGAGAACATTAAGAAAATGATAAAAGAGTGAACAAAACATATTTTCAAGAGAAATTACAATATTTCTATATTTTTTACCCTAACAAGTTTTTCCACGTGCTAAGGCAATTTGCATGAGAAAGAAAATTTTAATATATCTTTTAATATATCTTTTATATATATGTCCATTAAATATTTTAGAATAATGTTTTATTATATGTGTGTTTCGAATATTTTGTTGTATAATTAATAAGTGATTACGTGTTTAAATTTATAAAAACTGAGTGTAAGTTTTTGTAACATTGAGTAAGAGCTGTAATAGATTTAAGATTTTGTTAAATTAATTAGGAACTTAAATTGTTTAATGATGTGAAATTGTATGTTTATTGATATATTGTTCTTGATATGCATGCAAAGTGTGTTATGGTGAATTAGTTTCTGCACCAATATATATTTACTAATATATTTTTTTAAAATGTCATGATGTACTTGTATTATGATTTTTTAATATTTAAAGAAATTAGTTGCAATATAGATATATTTATAAATATTTATGATATATAAAATAAGATGTGTTTAATTTTATGTATTTTATTATAATTTTTACTTAATATTTTTTTGGAAAATGAATATGTCATAACTATAGACAACTAAATCAACATTACAATGAGTTCTAGTATAGAATTGCATTAGGTTTACCCTTCCGAGAGTTGCTAATAGCCAATGAGAGAGTTTGATCCTAAGAATATGGAGAACCAGTTCCTGGTAATAAATGTAAGATCTTACTCCATACCGCTTTCAAGCATGTACAAAGAAAAAAGAGGTGATCCTGACCTTCTATTTCTAGTTTACATAACAAGTAAGTAGCGTCAACATTCCCACGCCATTGTTTTTTAGCCCTAAGTTGGTTTTTTATCGCAAGTCAAGAGATAAAAGATGCCTTAGGATATATAGAATTGTGCCATAATAGTGAAGACCAAGGTACTTTAGATAAGCCTCAATTAAAGATTTGATGATAAGATTGGTTGGAGAATCGACTACTAGGTTCCAAAGTCCAAATGTGGAGTCTTCCCTTAGCACATTAGGTAGTTGGGCTAGAGTATCAAAACCTCTGAAATTACCTCACCATTGGCCGTTACAAATTAAAGAAGAAACCCTTAAACGCAAAGGAGCTCTATTACTCAAGCGTCAAACCTGAGGATTTGATATAAATGGACTTGAGTCTAACCAGTTGTTAAATCAAATCCAGGTGTCGCTACCATTCCCACTATTATATTTAATAAAAGGATAGACCAATTCTTGCATAAACAACATTTGTACTAGGATCTATGAGAAATCCTTCCTGCATCTAACCTGCCAGAAGTTTACATTTTTAAAGTGATGCACATGTAGCCACTTAACCTATAACGCATTGTGATCAGTATATAACCGCCAAAGTCGTTTACACATTAAGACTTTCTGCATAGAGCAATATATTTGATCCCTAATCCACCATACCTCTTAGGTATAACCACCTCACTCTATTTAACTTCAACAATTTTAGCCTTGTTGGTGGTGCCAGACGATAAGAAGGCTTTTAGGATTATTATGTCGATTTCCTTGAGAACTCTTCAAGGTAAACATTATGAGCGGCCCAATTCAGATGCAAGCTGCTTAAGAAAGACATTATTAGTGTAAGTCTAGCAGCATAAGAAAGGAACTTGTTTTGTCAGGTTTGCACCCGCAACTTAACTCTCTCCAAAAGAGGTAAACAATCAAACTGTATAGGTTTAGTGAAAGAGATGGGGACTCCCAAATATCATAAAGGACAATACTGAATATTCAACCACACTAATTGTCGAACAAGGTCCCAGTTTTGCACATCTACTAATATATATATATATATATATATATATATATGCAACTCTTTTTAGGATTATGTTTTAAACCTAGTCCATTCCGCAAATACATTCAAAGCATGCCTTATTATAGAAAGTGAGTGTGGGTCAGTGCTGCAAAGAATCAAAACATCATCCTCATATATAATATGAGTAAGTTTGAGGGCTTGACATTTGTAATGAAACTGGAAACTTTTATTGCAATCGGTTAACTTATAAACTGTGAGAACCTTCCATTACCAAAGTAAATAGATAAGACAAAAGTGGGTCACCTTATCGAATACATGTAGCAATCTTAATCGGTTTGGAAGGGACGCCATTAACCAGCATACGCAAAGTAGAAGTTTGGATGCAAGATATTATCCAATTGATGAATCGAGGCGGCATCTTAAGTGCCTCAAGACAAACTCAAATAAATTTCCAATGCCTTGAAGAAGTCAACCTTAATTAAATAACTTTTGAGTTGCTTACCCGAGTTGTACTCCTTTAACAATTTCTATAAAAGAAGGATGTTATCACCAATGTTCCTCCCAGGAATGAAATCACCTTAAGCAGAGTGGATGTTGTTAGCGATAGCCACTTTAAGGGGCTTTGTTAGAATCTTATAGATGACTTTGTAGATAATATTGCAACAGTATATCAGTTTGAAATCACTCATGCACTGAGGGTTTCTCTTTTTAAAAACTAAGCATATATAAGTATGGTTCAACTTTTTAAGCAGTTTTCCATATTCAAAGAATTCCAATATCACTAAAGAAAATAGCTAACTTATAATGTCCCAACTATTTTCGAAGAAGAGAGCAGTAAATCTATCTGGGCCAGGTGCCTTAGAAGATTTGATACTGAAAAGAACTCGTCTGACAACCAACTAAGAATAGGCTGCACCAGAAGATTTATGATGCTAGGCTCAATTGGACATTCCAGCAGTTTAGTCATAATAAAACTAAGCCTTGAGGTAGAGTCATCACCCATAAGCTCTAAGAAGTGATTCTAAACAACTTCTTAAAGCTGAGACAGAGCAGTGTATGTCTGGCCCCTGTTGTCCTTAAAGACTGTAATTTTATTGGTGTTTCGATGGGTAGTGAGGTAGCATGAAAGTACTTAGGATTGGAGTCCCCATACTTTAACCAGATCAATCAAGCCTTTTGGTGAAGAATAGATTTGTAAAGCTTGAGGGCTTCAAGGTAATTCTGAAGACAAACCCTTTCCTGAACATGAAGATAATCATTGTGAGCATTTGGTAACAAGTTGCTTGAGCTTGAAGGACCTTCTCCTTTAGGTTAGAGATATCCATTGTACATTAATACAGGAAGCTTTTCAAACCAACCTTCACTATCCTCAACTTCTGCTTTAACTAGAAAGATTTGTAGCCCTCAATTTCAACAGACTAGCACCTAGCCACTAGCTCAAGGAACCCTTCCATCTCCGTTAAGCTACTGAAAAATCAAAATGGTGCAGGCAATTCTATGACAGTACTCAAGTCTTTGGATCAACATGAATGAGTGATCCAAAAGGAGATTCTCACCAAAGTGCACGAAAGAATGAAAGAAGTGTGACAACCAAGCAGAGTTCACTAAAGTTCTATCCAGCTTCTTACGAATGAGTAAGTCTCCTAGCTGATTATTCGAACAAGTAAGTTTTATCCTAGTGGCCTTTAAATCCATTAAGTCCATCCGAGAGAGAAAGTTAGAAAGTTCTTTAGTTAACCCAAGATTGAATAGTCATTCCCCTTCAATTTCATTCGAGGTAAGGGAGGAATTAAAGTCGCCAGCCACCAGTCAGAGGTTATCAACATTAATCTAAATCCGACCTAGGTCCAACCATAGATTCTGACGTTGACAGCAAAAATTTTATGCATATATAGTGGACGTATTAAATACAGAAGTTGTCCCTCTAATCTGACATTGTACATGAATGAATTAATATGAAGATTCCAACACTTGGACTCTAATGATATCGCTGTTAAAAAGATAAACTATACGTCCATTAGAATGTAAAGAGTAATTAGAGATGAGCTCCCATTGCACCCCCAAAAATTTCGCACCATATAAGGAGGGATCTTTTATTTTAGTTTCCAAAAGTCCTATCAACCACGACTTCTTCTTCCTAACTACCTTCTGTACAAAAACTTTTTTTGTGGGGTCATTTAACCCCCTAATATTCTAGATTAGGATTATCATTGTTGTGGGGGAGACCCCTCATATTTTAGTTTCTTTTTACGCTTGCGACCAGACTTTTGCTGAGGAGGTTGCAAACTAAAATCACCAGAGATAGAAGAGGAAGAATCCTCATCAATCGATGAGTGACAACCCAAATCAGCCGTGTGGATTCTCTGAACTTGACAATTATCAGGGGAAAAATGTTCAACAGTGGGCAATTGATGTACATACACAGTAGGAGACAAGGCAAAAGCCTCAGGTACTCCCTCTACCTGAGAATTTCCAAACTCTATATGTACAATAGTTGTAACACCCCATATTAGGGGCTAGAATAGTAAGGAATTAGTTATGCATTGCATGCTTATGCATTATTGACATATTCAAATATGTGTACATGGATTCCTTGACATTTTTTCAGGTATAATTGATTTTAAAATCGCGATTAAAATGTGAAATATGAATTATTAGTGATGAAAATTTATTTGGAGAACATTAATATTATTTCAGAATTTTTGGTGAATTTTAGAGAATTTTTGAAATTTTGGAGTATTTTTAACTGGGAAAAATACATGAATATGTGATAAATGGGAGAGTGACATGTGGCAACCTTGCATTTTGCCACATGACTCACATGCAAGGGACACACGCAGTCACGTGTGTCTCGCTAGAGAGGAAATTGCTATAGTACTCTTTCGGTTGCTTCTCACCGAAAGTAATTTAACACCAAACAAAAACTTTCCTTTTGATTTTTCATAACCAAAACCAACCCCCATTTATTGTTTTGTCACTGATTATTCTGGTTTGCTTCATCCACCGACGGCTTTATCTACTCTTACTGTTGGAGTTTCTATTGAAAATAAGTGATGTTTTAATTTTCTGGTTCTGTAAATGAATTTGATGAGGTGGAAATGGGTGGAAATGAATTCATGCATGAGTTATGTAAGTAGAGAGGTTTCGGATGAGCAGAGTGGTAGTGATGAAAGAGTTAATAAAGAAACACATTATGTATTAGAATTTGTGCAGAAACTAGAAATAGTCGAATACGTTCTGTTTTGGTGTTTGTGATCATCTGAATTTTTTTTTTAGCTTAGTGAAAGTTTGTGGAGTTGTTAACTACAAAAAGATGTGAAAAGTAGGATATAAGGTCTGTTTAGAATTGTTACTGCTTATGAAAACACAATAGTAAAGAAAGCAAGTGTGAGGTTTCAGTTTTGAAGATTACCATATAAGCCTGCATTTGATTTGTTTAGAGATTGTATTGGGTATAGAAATGCATAATATATGATTTAGGAATTAAAAAATCAGTGGGAAGATACAGAAAAATGAAAGAAGTTGGTTCTGGAGAGTGGGCGTGCACGGTCGTGATCTAGGTTGCACGCCCGTGACCCAATTATTAGGTGGGTTAATAATGAACAATTGCATGATCGTGACATAATAGGAAGAAATAAACTGTGTCTAAACGTATAATTTAACGATCATGACTCTGCTAATGGATGTGAGATTGCACAATCGTGCACAATTACATATTGAACAACCTTGATTCTTTTGGCCATAATTTCTTCCTAGACCTCCAAATGACTTGATTCTTAAACCAGTAGACTCCTAACACATTGTTCTACCTCTGCATAAAAATAGATAGCCTTATGAATTGATTTGAAAAATATTGATTGAATGAAAGTGAGAGAATTTGTTGGAATAATATGAACTGGAAAGTTTACTGAACATGCTTTGGTATTTTGATTATATCTTGATTTGTAGATCTCCAAATGAGTTGATTGTGGATTCAGATTAAACTACAGACATAAGGCTACAACT
>JAOQMP010000007.1:30676609-30688115 GCA_027563575.1 Erythroxylum pedicellare
AAAAATTTTAGTTAAAATATAAAGAGATAAATAAAATTTTTAAAAAATTAACAAATTATTTTAAATTTTATTAAAATACATAAGAGCTTTACTTAAACGAATATTATTTGTTGAATTGAGTTCTATATCTTTTGCTTAAAAGAATATTATTTGTTGAAATGAGCTGATATCTTTAGATTCAATCATTCAAATGACCACACGAAATCACGAGACTTATAACTAGATATCGAATATGACTTTATTGTGTGCATAAATACAAAACATTACCTCTTTCCATTGCATGATATGAATTTACATACTTTATATAAATAGAAAGTATCAGATTAGCATTTCAAGACGAGGGTCAGTTTATATTCAGAATATAGACACCAAAACAAGAAGGATTCGGTTTGGTTTGTCTTATACAAAACCGAGAGGTGCTATTGCTAATAGCTTCTTTTTTTATTTTTTCTTCTGATAAATTCTTATTTTTTCTTGGAATTTGACCCAGCTGTTCCAACTCTAGAACCCACATGGTCTGGCATATGTTTTGAGCCGCTTTTGGTTCTTGATCGAATCAGGACAGAGGTCATGTTCGGCATTGAAAGGCAGTCCTTAGAATGTTTCTTCGATTCCATGAAAAGTCAGGTTAAGATAAGTTTTAGCTGTTACTGTTACAAAATATCCAATTTCCGTAAATGACCTTTTTATATTATAATTACAGATTATTACTACGATAATTATAAATAATACAAAGTTACAGAAAATATAGAGACATTACTAGTTGTAGACTATAGATTCATGAAATGGATTACTAATATAATGTAATTTAAATATGAAATATTGATTGTTAATTTATAAATTATTACGTATATCTAATAATTTATCTCATATTAAAAATCAGTTTTGATTCGAGCTTTACTGATAGTTGTTTTGTTAGCACAAAATAATCCTACAGATATTCTAGCTATTATGCTTCCTTTTCTCTAACTTGTTTACATTGACTTAGTTCAGATTTTTTAGGCTTAGTAGTTTCTTTCATGTGTGTTATCGTTGTGTTGTAATGCCTATATAAGGCTATAAGATAAGTTAATGAAACATTGATATGTAGAATCAATTTCTTCTTGCAACAGCAATTGTTGCACTGTCAAATTTCCCAACAACTGTGGTATTAGGACCAGGTTCTTTCTAAACTAAGCACTTGATTTTCTTTCATCTCTTCGACATAGCAATAAATGCAAGCTTTCATATATAGGACAAGTGCGATGCAAAAGCCCTTTTTTCATTCAACAAGTAGTTGATGAATCCATATTTTTTAGAATTGTTGCAGCAACGTCAGCTAAATAGACATGAACCACTCTCAATACTAAATTTCAAGGATCTTCCAAGGTAATCACCATCAAATTGCAATCTCTTTAAAAGTAAATTTTAAACCTCCTTGGTGAAGAATAAAGAATATGTCCAAGAGCATTTGGCTAAGGTATCTTCTATTATCAGCCAAATGTGTTCATATGGTGATAAAATAATGGATGAAATAGTAATTGCAAAAGTGTTAAGAAGTTTGTCACCTAAGTTTGACCATGTGGTGACAGTTATCGAAGAATCCGAAGACTTGTCTACATTTTTATCTGATGAACTAATGGATCCTTGCAAGCATATGAAGTCTAAGATTAACAGGTTAACTACAAAAGAAGAAGAGAAGGTGTTTCAAACAAAGAGGAAGCCATAAATATTCATATCAACGTTCAAGAGGACAGGGAAGAGGAGGTTTCTGAGGCAGAGGTTGAGGCCAGAATAGCTCTCTTCATTGCTAATATTGCAATAAGTATGAGCATTTCGACAAGTTTTGTTGGTCAAAACCTGAAGAGGTTAAATACGCTAAAGAAGAAGAGAAGGAAGATAACTACTTGTTCATGACTCTAGTAGATTTAAAAGAAAGAACCAAAGAAATTTGGTACATAGACAACGATTGCTCTCATTACATGATTGGAGACAAAACGAAGTTCGAAAAACTTAACAGGTTAGTCAAATCCCAAGTTCATCTTAGTGATGATAAGCAACTACAGATTAAAGGGCAAGGCACAACAACTATCACCATAGGTAATCAGAAAAAACTCATTCGAGTTGTCCATTTTTCTCCATCCTTGGCTCATAATCTTTTAAGTGTGGGTCAGCTAATTGAATCTAGTTATTTAGTGTTGAGTCACATGTGATGTACTTGCATATGCTCACATGTCATCAAATAGGATGTGTCCCCACATTTTTTCCGGTGATATAGAGGTAGCAATGATAGCAAAATGTTGGAGCAAAGTGAACTTTAGCACTTGAGATATGACATTTGCATATCAAAGGTCTATAATTATTGAAGAACAAACAAATGGTAAATCATTTGCTAAATATTGAGCCACTGAAACATGTGTGTGAAGGATATGCACTTGGAAAGCAAACCAAGAACTCTTTTCCAATTGGGAAGTCAAAGCGAGTTGCTGAGGTGCTAATGCTAGTTCACGCGAACTTATGCAAACTAATGAGAGTTAAATCATTATCAGGAAGTAAATACATTATGCTCTTCACTGATAATTATAGCTGGATGAGCTGGATATATTTTCTAAGATTCAAGTTAGAAACTTTTAAGAGCTTCAAGAAGTTTAAAGCAATGGTGGAAAAACAAAGTGGAAAAAATTAGAAGGTATTGCGGACAAACAAAGGAGGCGAGTTCGTCTATAAAGAATTCACTACTTTTTTGATAAACAAGGCATCAAGAAAGAACTTACAACTCCATACACACTAGAACAAAACAATGTGGTTGAACAAAAGAATCGGATGGTGGTCAAAATGGAGAGATCGATGCGAAAAGCTAAGGGTCTGTTAGATAAATTTTGGATAGAAGGTGTTATTACAGTAGTTTATCTTCTCAACATTTCACCTACAAAAGTTGTCTGGGATCAGATGCCATACAAAGCTTGGATTGGAAGTAAGCCTTCAATGAGTTATTTGCACGTGTTTGGTTGCATATGTTTTGCTTTACATATTGCTCAAAGACACAAACTAGAAGAAAGCTCGCATAGGTATATCTTTATTGATTATTGTGTTCAATCTAAAGCATATAAGCTCGATGACCTTTAAGCAAGACACTTACAGTGAGCAGAAATGTTGTATTCGATGAACCAGCCTACTGGATTTAGGAACAAAAGGCCAAGAAACAAACAACTCAAGTTGAAATGGAAGAAGGAGGGAGTGCAAATAAGAAGGCAACCCCTACTACTTTAGTGAGTTCATATAATTCGACATCAGCAAGAACAAGTCCATCATCAATCTCGCTTAAAAATTCTCCTCCCAATGAATCAATTCTAATGGAGTCAACTTAGCTACATAGAAGTGAGTGTGGCAGAATTCGTCCTCGACGATTCGAAATTGAAGGAAAGATTATATCGCAATTGGTTCTATTTATTAGGGATCCAATCACTATGGAAGAAGCTATGGAAAAGCAGGAATGGACAGATGTAATGAAAAATGAACTGCTGTCCATACAACAAAATCGCACCTGGGAGCTTGTAGATTTATCTGAAGGCAAAAATATGATTAGCTTGAAATGGATATTCAAAACAAAATTTTTAACAGATGGCAATGTTCAAAAGCACAAGACTAGAGTGGTGGTATGAGACTTTATGAAACAATAAGGAATGGATTTTGAAGAAACTTTCTCGCCTGTGGCACGCTTTGGGACAATCAAACTTATACTTGTACTCGCAACACAAAAACAATGGAAAGTATTTTAATTTGATGTTAAATTTGCCTTTTTAAATGGAGGAAGAAGTATATGTAAGTCAGCCACCAGGATTTGAAAATCTGAAGGAAGATGACAAAGTCTTTTGGTTGAGAAAAGCTCTATATGGGCTTAAGCAGGCACCTTAAGCTTGGTACAGTAAGATTGAAAAAATGGGTTTGAGAGAAGCAAACATGAACCAATGTTATAATTGAAGAGACAAGGTATTAATTATCTTGTGATTGTTAGTATCTACGTTGATGACATGATATATACAAGCTCATCAATGCATTTGATATTTAAGTTTCAAGATTCCATGAAGAGCATGCTCAAAATGCAGATATGGGTGAGTTGCATTATTTCTTAGGGCTAGAAATTGTACAAACAGTAGCTAGAATTTTCATGTCCCAAAAGAAATACGTAGAAGACACTGTAAAGAAGTTCAACATAATGAGATGCAAAGTGGTTGCAACTCCCATGAATATTAATGAAACGTTAAGCTCATGTGATGATACAGGGATGATAGATGCAACGTTGTACAAGAGTTTGGTTGGACGACTAATTTATGTTACAAATTCTCTCCCTAATGTTGCTTTCTTAGTTGGAGTAATATCTCGATTTATGCATAAGCCAACCAAGCATCATTATAGAGTAGCCAAAAGGATACTTTGGCATTTAGTAGGAGCAATTGAGTATGAAATATGGTTTTGAAAGGCAGGTGAGTTCAGTCTTAAGGGATTCAATGACAATGATTGGACGGGTTCTATCGAAGATAGACGAAGTACATCACGAAGTTGTTTTATTCTTGGAACAACTATTGTATCTTAGAGCTGAAAGAAATAAGCTACAGTAGCTCTTTCATCTAGAAAGGCAGAGTATTTAGCTGCAACAGTAGTAATTTGTCAATCAATCTGGTTACAAAGAGTTTTATATGATCTAGGTGAAGGTCAAAAGGAAGCTATAGAAATAATCTTTCACAATAAGTCTACAGTCATGTAATGCCTATAAGGTTGCAAGATAAGTTAATGAAACATTTATCCACATGATCAATTTTTTTCTTGCAAAAACAATTATTACATTGTCAAATTTCCAACATCTCATACTTATAAAAAAAATTAACAATTAAAGGATTTTACATAAATAAATTTAAGCCGGGATCACCATTGAAAACTAATAATGTTATCATATTACGTGCTAAGATTTAGCCTTTGGATAATTATGAATAATGCAAAGTATAAAAATATCAAATGTGAATTATTGGATTGATGCTAATTAAATTGAGTATGTCATTTAATTCTGAATCAATTTATTACCATAAAAAGTAATAACTAAGAATTTCATGAGTAAACATCATAATTACAAGCAGAAAATAAATTAAATAATGTCTAATCATTCAACATTTTTTTAATTTAATGCCAAATTGTTTAAACTTTCAACAATTTTTTAAAATATTAAAGAATTCAAATAAGTTCATACAAAATTGAGTAATTACAAACCAAAATTTTCTGTAAAAACTAACAATTCAAATTAAATGATACGAATAAAATTAAGATATTCACATTGGATCATATTCAACTATTTTCTTAATATTATTAAAAGGTAATGGGTTAATATTTCGTAAAAGTGCGGTGAGTGATTGACGGATTGGTGGGCTATCAATATTATAAATAATAAAGATATTAGTGCCGACTCTGTTGGAGAACAGAGCATGCTCTGTTTGAATTTTCTGTGCCTGAAGATTGAAGAGGGAATAAACTAAAAACCTTTTCTAAATCATAAGAAGAAGAAGACAGGAAAAAACAGGTACAAAAATGTTAGCTGATATTCAGCATTTTATTTGTTCCATATATCTCTCTTAATCTGCTCTTTTTGTTCTTGACCAAAGCTATTCAATTTCTCTTTTTGTTTTGGACATATATGGCTTTTCCTTTCTTCACTTTCTTCATTTGGGTTCATCAGGAAAAGACAAAGGAGCCTGCCTGTCTGTTCTTTTACGAGAAAACTTCTACATAACTTTGTTTCTGCTACTTCTCTGATGAACGAACCCAATTCGTGAACATCTCAAGAGTCTTCATGTCAGCTCTGTAATGCTTCTGTGTGAATTCCAGGAGTGTTGGCCATGTGAAATCTGGATATATTCTGGGATTGCAGGAATCGACCAATTCAGATGGTGGAGTTACTAGTTTGTCGTTCCTGGGACAGAGAAAGAAAGCAAGAGATTTCCTTGGTGTTTCACTGTTAACCACTGCTCGATGCAAGCAACTCTTGTATCTTCCGTTGGAAAGAGCCTAAAGAACCCAAAAAAACAAGAAAGCCACTACATTGTTCATCTGATTTGAGTAATTAATGATTAATCATCAAATCTGATTAGTTCAGAGTAATGTTCTTACCATGAAGGTGTCCCCAATGTTGACGACAAAAGCTTCAAAATTTGGGCTAATCGAATGCCATTCATCGTCTACAAACACTTGAAGACCGCCAACTTGGTCTTGATGAAGGATGGTTAGTGATGTTGGATCACAATGAGGTCCTGTTCCTAATGTAAGATCAGGTTTTCTGCATGGCGGATAGTAATTAAGCCTCATTATCGAATCGTTTTCTTCGAAAAATTCCCTGAAATGGGCTCTGCTTACACCAAGACTCATTCCCAGTAGCTCCATGATTCCTAGTGACAGTGTGTTCATGGCTTCACAGTAATCCTGATACACCCTCCTGAAGAAAACCAGAAAGAAAAAGAACTCAGCTTTGGTATTTTAATCAGTGGCAAACAAAGAAAATTGTAAAGGGTGGATTGTACTGTACCCGAATTCTTCATATTCCTGACCCAGTTTCTCGAGCAAATAGTTCTGCACAATCTGTGCAGAGTTCTTCTCAGCAGAGAATCGAAAGGACAAAGTTTCTTTCCACGGAAGTTTGGACGAAAACCTGCCGGTAAAACTACTGGCATATCCACAGTACTCGCCGGTTTTCCTCTGAGCCTTTTGCTTCTCGCACAGTGATAACTCAAAGAAACTGTCCATATATCGATGAGCATCAGAGATGAGTTTCTTATCGACCCCATGATTAACGACCAGGAAAAAACCATGTTTTCGGCAGGCTTCACCAACTAGCCTTGAAGCTTCCATTGCAGCAACAGGATCATCAGAGAGAAAGCCTCCCAAGTCGATGAGAGGGACTTGGAGTTCTGGTGCATTGACGCATGGTTTTTCATCGTCCGGCCAAATGAACTGTTGAGGTATATTAGACTGGTGCTTGAGCTTTCTGGCGTCAAAAACTAGCGAACTCTGTTCATCTTTGGCTTCATGGTTTTGATGATGTACTGAAGATGGCATGTTTCTGAAGCAGTCTATTGCCATTGCATTTACAAGTTGCAGAAATCAGGAAAGTCTGTGTAAGTTTCCAAGATTTGTGATAGAAGAAAAACCCAATACTTGGAATCTCTTATAGCTTTTGTTTTTCACAAACACAAGTACTTGATGTGGGGTATAATTGAACAAGAAGGTGTTTGTGATTGGGAAAATTGGGTTGTGGTTCAATTTTTGGGAGTGGTGTTCCTTTTATTTATAGTTCTTCAGGGAAAGAGAGGCTAATCAGCTAATGTAAACCTATGTTTGTTGAACTCTTCGATGTCTTCTATTTCATAGGACCCATGACTTCATGTTCTATTCCTGATAAGGCCAAAGCCCACCTGAAAGGGTACTGGAGTGTCCTATGCACCTTTTTCTTGGAAGAAACACACCGCATTTCGATAAAACAAACTTGAATATGCCTCCTTCTCGTGTTTGTATTTTGTATTGGTTCTGAATATGCCTCCTTCTCGTGTTTGTATTTTGTATTGGTTCTAAAAGAAAAAAAAACTCAAAATGGTATGTGAAACTAATCTTCAATTACATTGGTTAAGGGTTTTGAGAACAGTTTCTGATAAGGAGCGTTTTGTGTGGCTAACTTAGAAATGATTTGTTTAGTACAACATGCGAGAGTTTCTTGAAATTACATAGAAATGATAGAAACTAAAGAGCTATAAGACTTTCTTTCAAAAGGACACGACGGCTTCAAAGAAATTGCGTGCCACTAAGAAACGCCCTCAAGTTGGTGGGGCTTGATATATACAATTCAAGCAATGTCTTGGAGTTTAGGTTACAAGAACTGTGTCATCACCAGTTTGATGTTCTCTTTTCTTCTAATAATAAGGTGGTCGAATTCATATATATCTCGAGTATTTAACAAAATAATTAATCTATTAAGGTTCAATGAAATTTGAAGATAAGAAGAACTTCCAATAAATAGAATCTTTTTTAGGTTAGGATTATTTTTGTAATACTTGATTTTTGTTTGATAATGAAGATGTAATAATGTGAACATAGATTTGATTCCTTAACTTTTACTTTTTTGATTATTATAAATGTATAAAATAAGGAACAATAAATTTAAAATAATCATAAAATTTATTTTTTAGGGGGTGTAAGTATAATTGAAAACCAAATATCAGGAATAATAAATAATAAAGATATTAATATAATATTATCAAGATAATATATAATTAATTGTTTAAAAATTATTTTATTTTATTTCATTGATCATATTTCAAGTAAATCAAATTTTTTTAGTTTTTTAATTTTATTCTTATCATAAAATTATTCAAAATTATTTAAAAATTAATAATTTATTGAATCACTGAAAAATAATTTTGATTAATTATCTATAAAATGCAATATAAAATATATTTTAATTCATTCATTCATTACTATTCCTAATGTTCTATGACATGTTTTTAGTGATATTACATTTAACACGTATAATCATAGATTCTATCTTCATTTTCATTTTCACTTTCCACTCTTATTCTTATATATATATATATATTCCTTTGTTATTGATTATCAATAACCAAGAACTTGAGATTTTGAGTTTGAATCTTCTTAACTCTTTGAGATTTCGTTTTCCAAAGAATTTATTATTGATTATTACAGGTTACCAACGACAACTCTTAAGCTTGTTTGCGTTAACTTCTCTCACTTATTATTACTTCCATCATAATCTGTACAAAAGCAAAACTTGGAATGCATACGGAACATTGGAAAAGTGACCATATGGTTCTTTTAACAACACTCAATTGTTATGTTTCATTGACTTTTCTGCGCCATTATTGCAAGAAAGTACTGTATAATACGGCAATGCTTGCCACTAGGTTAGTAACTCAGACCCGTCTTCTGTTCCCTGTCAATGTTGCCGAGTTCTATCTACTTCTGCTGTTGTTGAAGAGGAATAAGATAAGAGAGTACTTCTAATGTTCATAGGCCTATCAACCAAATTTGTTGTTACTATCGTAAGGACTTACACAAATCGCTTCTCTTCAACTTTTCTCAATGTGATTGGTAGCCTCTAATGCCTGCATACACTTTTACCTATTCGATGCTAGGGTTCGTGATAATTTATAAGATGGTAACTGATAAAAAAATCTCAAACTTTAATTAATCTTATAATATTAAGTGAAAATTTAAAAAATAATATTTTAATTCATCTGCTCTTTTTTCAAATCTCAAATGTGTTGATGCATCGTAAGACAACAAAGAAAAATCCAGAAAGACTGGTCATTATAAACGATGGAATTTCTGATACTCCTGAGTTCAAAAGCGAAAGGACAAGGAAATGTATGCATCGTACCACCTGCCAGATGAAGCTTGACCATGTCATATACAAGAGAAGGGACAAAGCATCATATATGGCACAGTTGTATTCTTCATTTTGATTCCTAGAAGACAGAGAAAATATAGCAAAAAACCAAAAAAGCTTTTAATTCCTATGGAAGTTGGGAATAGTTTCAACCTCTAATATAATGGGATCCTATGCTAAGAAAATTGTAGTTTAAGGTTTGGGTTAAATACACTGAAGTCCTTTGTAGATTGATCATTTTTTAAAATTTTAGTTTTTATCGTTTGAAAACTAACACTTAATTTTTTAATGGTATAGTTTAATTATCATGTAATTTTTCTCAATTTTTTAATTATTTATTTATACTTAAAACTACCTAGTATTAAAATTTTAAATTCTAATATAAAATTATGAATGAATGGAAAATTAATAAAATGTGATGAAAGGACTTATATGCTAGTTAAATAATACTATAGTTTTCAAAATATAAGGATTGAAATAGAAAAAAGTCTAATAATGTAAAGATTTAGCATAATTAACTCTTATAGTCTCTTTACTAGTTACGTGAAAAGCTGTGTACGACTAAATTTTTTCAAACCTTGTTGTTATTGCTG
This sequence comes from Erythroxylum pedicellare, assembly GCA_027563575.1. Lineage (NCBI taxonomy): Eukaryota > Viridiplantae > Streptophyta > Magnoliopsida > Malpighiales > Erythroxylaceae > Erythroxylum > Erythroxylum pedicellare. Next base: position 30,686,621 of record JAOQMP010000007.1, read on the forward strand.
ATGTTGTTATAACTCTTAAAGTTTTTATAATTGTTCATTTTAAGATAATCCAAGGACAAAATTAAGTTTGCATAAGCAATTATGTCATGCATATAGGATCTATCCAGAGAATATGTTCATACCAGCTTGTGTGCTTTACATAGTTTATGTAGTTGTTGCATATGTTTAGAAGTCTTCATTTATTACTATAAAGGATTTTTAACTTGTATAAATTCTACTATATTGTTCCCATTAAGAATTAAACTATTAAAGTATACAAAGTCTATATGCTTCTTGTTGGGATTTTATATAAGATGAAATGCATTAGTCATTAATTTTAATTAATAAATGTATTTAATAGGAAAAAGAGTTTATTCTTACCTAAAATAAATAAGGTCCTCACTCTTCTAAATGTAAATTTGTTTTTTGGAAAATGATTGTAAATATTGATCGAGTCGCGGAAGTAACTTCTTTGTAAAAATACAAAGAGAAAGCTGTGTATAATTAATGTTCCTCCTCCGACCCTCGCAAAGAGGAGAGTCTTGTACATTGAGATTCGTTGATTTGTTAACTTTATATTTTGAGAAAGAAACAAGGATTGATACATTGGTAGAATATAATATGCTAAAAATTTACACCAGAAAAATCATCAATTTTTTTATCACACCTATTTCAAACACATTAATTATTTATATTCACAAAGTCTAAATAAAATTATATAAACAAAAGATAACAAAGTAAATAAGATAATAAAGAAATGTGATTAATTTATATTTAAATTATACTTTGAATAAAAATGACTAAATATATCCTAATTGAAAATAATATTTAAGAAGTATAATTATTTTATTCCCTCTTTTTTTTTCCAACTATTGTATTTCTATTTTGATGTTTTTTATTGCCTTTTCTCTTTTGTTATTGGGAAGAGGGGGTAAATTGTCATACAAGATAAGTTTTAGAATCTTCATCATTTAGTAGAGTGATTTGAGAGAGAAAGCTAACATTTTAACACAAAAGCTAACAGATAATAATTTAAGTTTTAAAAAACTTACCTCTTTGTTTTTGTTTAAAAGTTAAAGAATAAAATAAAATTTAAATCAATGATTAATTTTATTCAAATTCAATCTTTTATATCTTAAAAATGTTATCCTAATAAATATTAATATAAGCTTGATATTATGAGTCAATCAAGCTTTTTTAAAAATTAAATTAGGGCTATTAAAAAGGAAATAGCCCACCTAAAAATTATGACGTAAAAACCTAATTTTACATGGTTAATAAATAAAAAGATGTCTATTCACTGCAGTATATATAAAAAAAACTAGTTAATTATAAAAAAAATATAAACTGAAATAAAGAGAAATGGTTTTTGTTTGTGTGTGAAATGTAGTAGTAGGTCTTTACATAAGCTTTTGGGTGTATAGATTTATCTATTGAAAAGTTAAGCTTAGACAAAAATATAAAGTGTTAGTTTGGAGTATTTGATTGAATATTACTAATTTTGTAGCATAAAAAC
>JAOQMP010000007.1:30688215-30711455 GCA_027563575.1 Erythroxylum pedicellare
AATTAAACCAATAAGATAAGAGATTTAAGGTTTAAAAGGTTTAATTGGTATTAGACCGTTACAAAACCGGTTAAAGATTCATTAAAATTAAAGAATTTTAAATATGATTAAAAGAAATTATTCTTATTCATCGATGAATTTAAAGTTTAATTAAAAAAGATTATTAAATAAAAATTAATTGATTTATTTTAGTTTATAAAACTTATTAATTTACGAAAACTGACCAATTAATTAATTAACTGATTAATTTTTGACAACAAGAGTTATTAAAATAAATCAAATTGAAAAGTTAAAAATTGGACTAAAAAATTGACAACTTCAAAGTTTTTACGATTAAACCGTCTGAACCGGTTGAATTTTTTATTTATTGATTTTATTCATAACTACACTTTTAGAACAAATAGGACCTAAAATCTTAATAAAATCATTTTTTTTTTCAATTTTTAGTAATTAAGTCATCAATTTTAAATGGTTGAGGAATCCAGATTAACCAAATATGGTTATAGTTTTGAAAATAATTCCTTCAAATGGTTAAAAATGAAATTACACCTTAATATTTGATAAAATAGTTGTTACTAATTGATATTAGTAAAAATTTACTTAGAACTTTTATAGAATTTTGATATAACAATCTCATATTTAACCTGTATAATGCATAATTTCCATCGGCGAGTGAGTTATGCAGTACTTAATCACTTAAACCTTCTTCATTATTTGCCAAATAAAAAAAGCCCTTTTGGATGACTAATTAATCTGTAATGTTTTTAAAACCGAATCATAAGTTAAGTCGGTAAAGCAAGAAATTTAAATTTTAAAAGATTTAATCGGTATTAGAATGTCATAAATTTGATTAAAAATTGAATAAATTTGAAAATTGATTGAAGAAATTGTCCTTATTTATTAAAAATTTTAAAGTTTAATTTAAAAAGAGACTACTAAATAAAAATTAATTCGTTTATTTTAGCTTATAAAAACTGGTTAATTTATGCAAATTGGCCGCTTAATTTACAAGTTAATCATTTTTAACAACAAAAATTATTAAACTAAATCAAATTAAAAAATTGAAAATTGAATCGAAAAGTTAGTTGGTTCATGTTAAACTGGTCGAACCGATTCGGTTTTTGAAATGCTCTTAGTAATGAAAATGATTTATTCAATGTTTAATCATTTTAATTTTTATATTATTATCAAAATGTTTAGTTTTTTCAATCAAGTTCTACCTTTTTCTTTTCCAAAATTTAGGAGTAGAAAACATTTCTTCTTTTTAAAATACTTTATTTTTTCATTTATCCCCTCATTTCCTATCAAAATAATTTTATTTATTCTAAAAAAGTTTAGAATTCGATTAAAAACTTTTAAAAGTTCAAAATTAATATAAAAAGAAACTTGACCGATGAATTTATGAGTCATTACCCTTAATGAAGAATTGTTTTTTTATTTAGGTCTTCAACATTTGCTGTTAAACCTAGAAAAAGTTGATAGCTATTTGAAGTTAACTAGCCACGACAGAAGAATGGAAGCATCTTTTGGACACTCTTGTGATGGCACCAACTGTTTCAAACTATAAAAACAGCCATAGGCATCTATGTTCTTGGAGTTGACTTTATGTAGTTTAAACGTAAAAAGCACTAACTAAGCACTTCTTTCTTCTATGTATATCAACTAACTGGGAAAGCATTTAGGCTCAAGCTCATGATGTCTTCTTTATAGGTTCTTGAAATTGTTTTGGTATGTAAAATTTTAAATTTTATTTAAGAATTATTACAACAATTAGATATAACACAATCATAATTACAATAACGATCCGATCCCGATTGCTTACTAAAACAATCATGTTCCCAATCCCGTTTGTTGTTATATCCAATAGGTCTCTTTAGGATTATGACAATATTTCCAAGTATCTGATAGAAGCTTATCGGGCAGGGTTGGTTTGGTGTAATCTGAATTGAAAGTCTCCAAATCTACGAGCTCCTAAGTTGACCATTTTCTTAGAATAGGTCATTAAGCAGGATGGAGACTCCAGACTAGGGCAAGACAATGCTGAGTGAGATTAACTACAGTTAAACCTGAACCTAATAGCTTGATTATTACTAATTCTAAGCTCGTATAAACTCCATGAGGTCCAATAATACGTAAAAGGCAAGCTTTTTTGGTACATGTTGGAATTCCAGGAGAAGGTCACATTTGATTAGCTAGTTAATTATAATGCAATTTCAAAACCCTCCAACAATCGTGAATCATAAGTTCGTTATCGATTATTTTGATTAAACCCGTTATTTAATTATTAAGTATACTTAATAATAATCTCTTTTTTCTTGACATTGTCATGTCCCTTCAATCATCTTTTCGATACATACAAAAGAAATAATCTATCAAAGAATTTGAGTTTGTTAAACCTTCTTTACCACTAAACTAACCCTCAGATTTGAGTAATGAGAAATACCATTAGACATCATTAATGATGAAACAAAGTTTAGTAGATAAAATTTTGATACTTTTGAATATTGGACTTTAATATTATTTAATATTCAAGTTAGTTCTGCAATTTAAATACATTATTATAATTATTGTATAAAATCTAATATTGTCGTTAGTTCTATTCAAAAAAGAGATATTATACAAAAATAATCAAATGTAAAGGATTAATTTATAAATAAAAGTTATCGATTTATTTGATTTTTAAATAAATTAAAAGTGAATCCATATTCATCTAGACAGGAAGAGAAACAAAGGATAAGTTTCAATCAATCAACAAGCTGCACTTCTTATACAATCAAAAGATCAGCATCCTAACCATCATGATTCCGAGTGTAGACAACAATCAGATATAACAATGTTAAATTAGAAATATTAATTTAGGTCAATCGTGTAAGCATAATTTATTGCATAGACATAATTGCAATATTCCTTTAACCCAAATCTTAGAATTTTTTTTTCACTAAAATATAAAATAGGAATTACGTACCTTAATCCATGGGATTCGTTTAATCTTAATTTAAAAAAACCTCTCAAAGTGATTGAAAATGAAAAAATTTGATTTCTCTACTCTATCCCTCAATAATCCTGCTTTCTGAAGGTGAAAATGTAAAGAGAAGCGTGTAGGGCGAGAGAGAGAACCGATTTCTATTAAATAGGTATGCATAATCAGTTCCCATTAAATGGTTGCAACCAATATTATTAAAACCATAATTATTAATGAGCCACATATAATATATAGGTTTTACATTCTCCCACTTGGCTTATTAATTGGAAAACATTATTTCATGGTGTAATAAATAAATATTTTGCACACAAACTTTACTAAATTCTTTAATTTTGATAACATCATAAATCACAATCAAACAAAGATACTAATAAGAGTCGTAGCGGTTTCACATCTTAGCAAACGACATAATTCCTTCAATGTACTACAATATTAGCTCTTTATTCAATATGATCCATAAATAATAAACACATTAATGGTCCAACAATAATGTCTTATTTGAAAACAAATCATATCAAGATAATTTATTCATAAATGAATACTATAAAATAGGATTGATAGAAACATAAACATAAGTGAGCTCATAGTGTCAAAATACAAACATCATAAATCTCAATAATGGTATCCCATAATACCCATCCTTTCAACATATTCTTTAAAGACTTTCAATGTCAATCTTTTCATCAAAGGATCTGCAATCATATAATTAGTGCTAATATGTTGAATTGACATTGTTTGTTTATGAACTTTTTCTTTTACAGATAAGTATTTTAATTCTATATATTTAGCATCTTTAGAATACTTGTCGTTCTTTGAAAAGAAAGCTACTGCAAAATTATCATAATAACTTTTTAGCAACTTAGCATGTTGATAACTCCATGTCCTGAAATAAAGTTTTGGAACCATAATCCTTAAATTGTAGCTTCAAAACATACTACAAATTCAGCTTCTATAATGGACGCAACAATGATAGACTACTTCACACTTTTCCAAGAAATAACCCCACCAACTAATAGAAAAAGTTAGCCAAAAGTGGACTTTCTAGTATCAATGCAACCGACATAATCTAAATCTAAATATCCAATCACTTCCAGATGACTGAATCTCCTATATGTTAGCATATGATTCTTTGTAGCTTTCCAATTATCCAATCCAAGATTACTTTGATACCTGCCCAGAATATTGACAGCAAAGCTAATGTCTAGTCTGGTACAAGTTTGAGAGCATACATTAAGCTTCCAACAATTGATACATAAGGAATATTTGTCATTTGCTTATGTTCCAATTCATTCTTTAGATATTGATTAAGACTAAACTTGTCTCCCTCTTGAATTGAAACTACACTTGTAAAATAACTTTTCATGCCAAATCTCTCCAAGACCTTATTAATATAAGCTTTCTGAGATAAGCCTAATAATCCTTATAAACTGTCACGGAATATTTCAATTCCTATCACATAACTAGGTTCTACCATATCTTTCATTTCAAAATTCTCTTAGAGAAATTTCTGGGTTTTGTGCATTAAACCAAAATCATTAGTAGCTAACAAGATATCATCAACATAAAGTACCAAAAAATATGAACTTACTCCCACTCATTTTTGGGTATATACACTGATCATAATGTTTTCTTTAAATGAAAAGGGGGTAATAGTATCATTGAACTTAAGATACCATTGTCGGGAAGCTTGCTTAAGTCCATATATCGACTTCTTAAGTTTACACATCATGTCTTCCTTTCCTGCAATTGAAAAACTTTCAGGTTGATCCATATGTACTTCTTTCTCTAAATTACCATAAAGAAAGATTGTTTTCACATCTATTTGATGTAATTCTAATTCATAATGAGTTATTAGTATCATAATAATTCTAAAGGAGTCTTTCTTTGAAATAGGTGAAAAAGTCTCCTTATAATCAATGTCATCTTTCGGAGTATAACATTTGACAACAAGTCTAGCTTTATGTCTTTTCCATAAGTCACGTTTGGTCTTAAAAACTCACTTACATCTGACTCTTTTACAACCTTCAGGCAATTTGACTAAATCCCAAACTTCATTATGCTTTATAGAATTCAAGTCTTCTTTCATAGCATCAATCCATTTAGTAGAATTAACACATTCAACAGCTTATGAAAACAAAACTAAATCATCCTTATTTCCTAACTCAAATGCTAACTCTTGTAGATAAACCGTATAATCATTAGAAACAACTAGTTTTCTAAGTCTTTGGGACCTTTTAAATGTTATTTCTTGTGGTTGTTTTACAATTGGAATATTAATTACAGGTTCAATAGGTTCATTAACTACATGCTCTTCATGAAATGTTTAATCACTTATTGTTGCTCTTGTAAATTGTCATATTGTTTTACAACTGTAGGAGTAACATATATTGAAAAAGTCGGTAGGGGAACTTGAACTTTTATTTCTTCAATAACTACATTACGTGATTTTTCAACACTCCCATTAGTTTCACCATTCTCAATAAACCTAGCATTTCTAGTTTCAACAATTTATGTTGTACGATTAGGATAATAAAATCTATATTATTTAGGATAACCAATAAAAAATCCACTACTTATTCTTGCATCCAATTTCATTTTATCATCATCATCATACCCCGAAGCCTCGCAATGAAGCGGGGTCTGGGGAGCCTGATAGTACGTAGCCTTACCTCTACATAGTAGAGAGGTTGTTTCCAGTAGACCCACATGCAGATGTGACAGGATAATAATGAAAAAAAAACTATGCGGTAAGGATGAGGACTTATCTTCACGTTGCTAATTGCGCTAGAAATCTGCACTGAGCGATCTTGAGGATACGACAATCCTACGGTTTGCTACGTCCATTGCTGTAATCTTCCCTCCTAAAAAAAATATGTGGGTCCCTTATTAAACACTATCCTTATTAAATCATTTCCGTCTTTATTCTTGAACGTTCCGCGTATCAACCCACTTGCATTAAATCTATTTGCTCGATTTGACAGCATCCGCTTAAACCGTGCATATTACATTTCCTGCAAGTCCTATCCTAAGAATGCAATAAAAACTGAAACTGATATATCCCACCACAGAAATACTAAAGTAAGAATAATATATAATAATTATACTAAAGAATAAAGAAAATACTAAAAAAAGCGTAAGAGTAAAGAAAAATAATATTAATACGAATAATAATAATTATGAAATTAAAAATACTAGAACTATTACTGTGATCTAGGGCTGTTGCAATCCCAGGTACACAGGAGTGAAGACTAAAGCTTAACTATTGAGCACCTTATAACAAAGGCAAGCCTACGATTTTATAACAGCAGATTTGATAAGGCAACAGAGCTTATATGAAGTGAAGAGTTATGTAATCAAAGAGAGAGAAAAAGAGGGCACATCAGAGATTGGAAAAAGATCTGCACTTAGGTTGTCATGTCTCTGTCAAAATGACAGTAAGGTTAGCATCTATGAACATGCGAATCTGAGTTTTAACTCTATGGAGACGGGGATCTTTATCCCTGTAAGCCGACCTGGTAACTTCTATCAACCAGGGAAATCCTTCCCAACGGCTCCTAGTTCTTAAAAAAAAAACTTGACAGCAAGTAGCAAAACTGAACACAATAAATGTTAACAAAAAAAATGGAGTCCTTTATCCAAAATCTTAATGAACTAAATGCTGCATGGGAATTATAGTTTATCAGCGCCAAGCAAGTTTTGGATAAGCCAGGAAACAATTACAGACAACAAACAGTAACGAGTAGTAGCTGAAACGTCGATAGTATCATAAACGAAAAGAACCACTAAGAAAGGATAAGAACAGCAACCCACCCATTTCTTGCAGCCTTCATTAAAATGTAAACCACTTACAACCATAAAACATGGAAAAAAGCATCATAAAGATAGCAACAAAGACAAGAACACAAAACTCTTGATAAAAGAGGAAAAAAGGAGAAGAATACCTCCCTTTACAGCAAGTGCCTTAGATTAGGTTTCTTTCCAGTTCACGGTTTAAAAGGAGTATTTTGAACTGCCTTACTAGGAAACCTATTTAACAAGTAAATAACGATCATCAATGCATACATCCACAATGATAAAGGTAAAGATGAATTACTTACTGTACTCTTAATCATATCCATTAATGTACGATTAGGTCTTTCTGCCATACAATTTTGTTGTGATGTACCTGGCATTGTGTACTGAACACATATATCTTGCTTTTAAAGAAATTTGGAAAATGAACCTGAGCATTATCCTAACTCATTGTATTTGTTGTAAAGTTCACCACTCTAGTTAGATATGACAATTTTCACCTTTCTAACTAATTGTCTTTCCATACACCTCTAATGCATTTATTGCTTGAGTCTTTTCATGCAATAAATAGACAAATTCATAATGGTAAAGGTCATCAATAAATGTAATGAAACATTTTTCTCTACTAAATGATGGAACATCAAAAGGCCCACATATATCAACGTGTATAACTTCTAGAAGTTGTGTGCTTTTTGTGGCTCATTTCTTTGTGCATTCACCATACTTTCCCTTAATGCAATCTACACACAAACCAAAATCAGTAAAGTCCATATTTGGTAAAATTTCATTCTTTACCCGTCTTTATAGTATTTCTTTAGAAATATGACCTCAACGTTTATGCCAGAAGAAAGTTGAACTTTTATTAATTAAACCACGTTTAGTACCAACATTATGATGCAGTGATAGTAAGGTTTCAGCAAAAAAGTTATCAAGATTTAACTTGTATAGGCCATCATAAAGAATACCATAACCTATAAGGCAATTGGTTTTAAATAAACTGAGACATCCTTTCCCAAATTTGAAAATATAACTAATAGAATCAAGTTTAGATAAGGAAACTAAATTAAGGAGAAACAGAAGATACATAAATTGTCTGAAATGAATCTAAATGATGTCTAGTATCTAAAATCAAACAATAAGTTCCTATAGCTTCTAAATGGAGCTTTGACACGATTCTCCATTAAAACAAACTTTTCAATTAGGTTTGTGGTTTGGGTTATAAGGAATCTCTACAAGGTATTCGAAACATGAGTTTAATCTTAAATAAACATGAATTTTTTATTTAAGATTTTTTTGTATTTTTCTTAAGGTTTTAGATTAAACTCAAGTTGAAAGATTCTTTACTTAACCTAACAAACGATATCAAATTATTTTAGGTAAGTTACCCGCTTATTCACATTTGATTGGACTTAAATAATTTTAAATAATTTGAACCCGATTCGGCGTTGTTCACTGAGGAACAAAGGAAACTAGAAACGAAGCATGAAATATGTATGGTATTTCTTGTTTTTAGTGACTGATTGTGGAACTGAATAACAGGAGTAACTTAGTAATGTAAAGCACATGTATTAGGGTGAGACTAGGCATGGACGAGAAGCCCTTTTATCATTCGCTCTCTCTATGTATATAATTTTTGAACTGTGACTTTCGTTGAAGTAATTATAACAAACAGAATGGGTTTCAAAAATAGGATCACATATTAAAGGAGTTAAGTAATGTATATGCAGGACCTAGTACGAACTTGACATATGAACATTCAAATGCTTCCCCAGCTAGGTGAAAAGTAATTATGGTGGTTAACACTATAATGGTATAACGTTCTTGACTTTTTCTTTACTATCCAGAAATAACTTCTTATCGAGTGCAACTTTTCAAGATCTAGTACTCTATCTGTACGTATCCTCCTTTGCCAATGTGTCTGCATTACTCATAATCTCGTTTGTATCGTCTGAAATTATCGTAATAACTTGTGATTACATAGTGTAATACAAACGATAACAGGGTTACACAAGTAGAATGAATTGGAGTTGCAGGTTCTTGATGATACAACTATCAATTTTTAGCCATTTAAGTGTCGATTTCTCAAAAACTAGCAGTCTATATCCGTTTAGATGATATATAAACTCACCTTAAATTGGGAACTTCCCAAAGTCTGATATATCTCACAAGAGGATATGAGGATATAAAGTGGTAGGTGGAAGAGGGTAGGAGACACAAAGGGTACCATCACTAGAGGCAACTAACTTGATGATGGAGTTGTCGTACAACTTTCAATGTCATGCATGAAAAGGAGGAGTTCTTTCCTTATGATTTTTACTTTAAATATGAACATCTCCTCTAAGCTAAGAACTTAATAAAAGGAATTTTCTTAAAAATTCCTTTTATTTTTCAATTTTTTTGAAAAATCTCTTCTCTTAAATTTCGATTAAAAATATAAAGATAAAATATAGGTATATGAATATCAAACGTGTATTAATCAAATGTCACTAATATAGTAGCTCAACTCTAATTCGTAAACTCGGACTAAGCCAATTAAAGTAGACTCAAATTAATAATTAGGACAATTATAATAAATTATCATATTGAATTAGATTTAATTAATTTAGTTCGACTTCAAGAGTTAGATTGATTCCTCATATAAGCAATATTTAATTAGTACAAGTGTGATGTTTATATCATATATATTTCGTGTTATTTTTTAACCGAAATCTTAAAAAAATGAAAAATTAGAAAAAATATACTTTTAAAAATTAAAGATTTTTCCAAAAACTATAAAGAGGGTCTATGATCATGTTTGACAATCAACGGATTGCATTAACTATTAGTTGATTCTATTAGCAATTAGCTAACAACGAATTATAACAACTAATTTGACCAATAGATGGCATCAGCTGTTTATTTAAAGATGTTTGGTAAAATTAGTTGTTTAGTGTTGGTTGCTTATGTGATGACTTAGAAAAAAGAAGTTATAAGGACATGAATATTATATCTTAGTATTTCTTTGAATATTCTCGTAAAAATTTAGATTTTAGATATTTAATTTCACAAAATTTAAGTTTATAACTCTAATAAAAAATAAAAAATTTTAATACTACTACTACTATAATAATAATTAGATATTATTATTATTACTATTACTACCACTTTCTCCATATTAATCAAGTTGAAGTTCATTTTTCTAATACATTGACTTATTAATCAAGTTAAAGTTTAGGGTACTAGTGTTTGGTGAAAGAAAATGATGGTAACTTGAGTAATTTGTAATAACTTTTGGTCACAATTGTCATTTTGTCTCTTAATTTCTTAGCCGATTGAACAAAATTCTCTTTATAGGATGTAACATTTTCAAAAATAGCAGATTGAGTTTGATCCGTCAACTCAATTAGCTAATTACCAAACATGATTATCAATAATTTGACATGACCATACAAACAAATATCTCTCAATCTGCAAAAAAAAAGTAATTTAGCTGTTATTTACCAAACAAGACCTATTATTTTCAATGTTAGTATCTTTTTTGTTTTTTGCTCTAAAATCAAATCTCACGAAATTGATAACACAACAAGGTTGGATCTATTCATAAATACAGACAGAGTATCTGTATCAGTTAGGACAAGACACAGTTCCACCCTCGTTATTTTGCACTAGAAGTTTTGCTGACTTTTGGTTTGTCAGATCAATTATTTGTGGGTGGTTCTGGTGGAGGATTTTAAGTCACATTAAATAATAGGGAGCAGAAATCAGGATTGATCTTTGAAGAAAAAGGGAGATTCCATTGCTAAGGTCTCAAGATCAGGATTGATCTTTGAAGGAAAGGGGAGATTCCATTGCTAAGGTCTCAAAAGTGGCATAAGATGTTCTGTACTTAAAGACCCCGTTTCAATTCTATCTTGCGCCAAAAACGACATCATTTTAAGTGTAAACAGATATAAAACAACGTTATTTTTTATGCAAAACAGGGTTTAAAGATAATATTAGGCACAGAAGATTTGAACCCTAAAAAAAGTATCTTCTCCTTGTCAAATGAAACTCTACTGAATATGGTCTAGTTTTGCATAAACTTTATGTTTCTCATTTCAGGAACAGGAAAGTGCATTCATGTAAACTGATAATAGTAATTAGTGCAACTGCCATTTGTTAATAGTTCAGGCTCATTTATTATACTTATAAAGGTAAATTATGATATTATTTAGAATAAAAGATTAAAATGTTTATCTATAGTTTAATTTATTTTTAAAATAGTTTAATATTTAAAATTATTTAAAAAGCTTGGTAACTTTCAATTTTATAGAAAAATTTATTATGCAAGATTTCTTTTAAAATTTTAGTAACGAAACACATATATCATGTAATAATACAAGTGAATTAATTAAAAAAATTATATGAAAACTCAACCTATTTTTTAAATTCGACCCCAATAATTTAAACTTGATTCCATCATTAAAAAAATTGTGAAGTTCATGTATATTGTTCAAGTCGAGTTTAAGAAGGGGGTTGGAGTACCTCTTTCCGTAACGGTGTTTCAATCTTGTGTCACTTAATTTTGTTCACACATTTATGTGAACCTTACATAAATGTATAGATAAGATTTAGTAGAACATAATACAAATTAGTTAACCGGAATAGAATATCTCAGCCCTTTAAGAAGATGGTTGAGTCATTATGTTATCACTTTTTGGTTGATCCATGTTGCTATTACATGTCATGTGTTTAGTAGTTTTTATCATTAAAATTTTTTATAAAAGAAGTCTCACAGAAGAAATTCTTTAAAAATTAAAATAAATTCATAAATTTTAAATTTTAAAATTTATTTTTTGAATGCCTTAACCTATACTTTTTTTAATCTTTTATCCAATTATTTATAACAATTTGAGTCTTAATTGACTCGCTAAGAATTTCATTCTTAAATTTTATAAAAAGATAATAATAATAATAATAATAATAAAGAGTTGATTTATAATCATATCTACAAACTTATAAACCTTTTTATATTGATAAAATCCCAATTGCTATCCTTTGGTCTAACAATTTTAGCTTTTTTTCCAAGATTAACATCAATTTATATATATTCCTTCAAAATTGCAAATTAGAGCATTAACTTTGTAAACCCTTTTATGTTTGGGATAATAGATTTAAAAGTATTTAACCTTTTAAAAAAATTTAATTTAGGATCAATTTTTTTAAAAATTTCAATTAAGTGATTAAAATTTTAAAATTCATACAAATCAAGTCAAAAGGTTGTTTTTATTAATATAACATGTCCACAAAATGTTAAAGATTATGTAAATATCTTTTTATTAGTTATATCAACAAAAACAATGTTTTGATTTAATTTATATAAATTTTGAAAGATTTATTACTAAATTAAAAAAAATAAAATGAGACTAAATTAATAAACTTTAAAAAATATGCTTTTTTTTAAACAACAATTTCAGGAGATATGATTTTTTTGGGGGGGATCTGTTCCTCCTGTTCTAAAATTTCTCATTCATCCATTTTTTCATTGTAGTAAGAAAAAAATTTTAATAAAGGAAAAAGAGAACACAAATTACAAAGCGAGTCGCGGGAACCGAGTCCCCGACATATCCTCAAGAAGAAGAGTAAGGCACCCAGAGGGTGAGGTATCGAAGTGTGTGATTCCGACATCAAACTGTTCAGCATAGTTCACAATTCAGTCAGTGTATCTATTGCCCTCTCGATAGATGTGTCGATGAACAACAATCCAGTTCCAAGTAAACAGTTCGTAAATCCCCCTCAAGATAGGAATGAGAGACGTTGAGCGATCGGCGGAGGAGGAGATTAAGTTGATCACAACGATAGAATCTACTTCCAGCTCGATTCGTCGATACCCTAGATCTCATGCGAGAGTAAGATCGGTAAATACGCCCCATAGTTCTGCTGTCAGCGATAAACACCAGCCAAGATTCTGTGTGAACCCTCCAAGCCACTGTCCTGTACTGTCTTGGATGAGTCCGCCTGCCGAAGTCAACGACTGGAAACGCTCTATGTTGAGTTTAATCCACCCTACAGGAGGTTTACACCATCCGATGAGCTGCACCTGATGAGGATGAAGGCTGATTGTAAATCACCTTTGCCACTCCTCGGCCTGATGGATCTGATCTGCATAAGATAAAATGAAAAAATCAGGTGAAGTTAGCCAAGTAAAAGATTCATAAAAGAGGGATAAGTTCCGCATTTTTATAGGAACCAACAAGAAGCATCAAATAGGATAGCCCGTTCTTGCCCAAAAATGCAGTGGTGTGTCTGGAGATTTTGCAATAACCACTAGTGAGTTTGGATGAGACTTAACGGACAGAAGAACAGTGTCGTTTAGACAACGTCGTACCTTAACAAATTGAATAAAAAGCCTGCAAAGATAGAGACAGTGACCAAAAGGGCTTCAGATCCTCTGGTCCACTTTTTGTGGACCAAGCCTGTGCCACTATATTTGGACCGTCTATTTACGTGGGACCCACATAAATAGACGGTTCAGATGTAATAGCACAGAGTTGGTCCACAAAAAATGGACCAGAAGATCTGGTCCCGACCAAAAGTGGTGTCCCAACATGTCCTCTCACGTTTAATGCTTCCCTGTGCCATTATATACACGATGGGTCTGCAAGAACTTGTTGGGGTTTGCATATTTCAAAGAAGACTAAGACTAGAGGTGTATTTTAAAAGCAATACTTCAAACCCATTATAGCTTTTTGGATGGTCATGCCTGTCTTTTAGTTGCACACTCAGCTCCCACAAATGGCGGTCGGGAGCTGCAACTTGGATGTTGTTGGATATCATCAAGCTCTATAGTTTTCGAAGTCTGTAATGGCTGTTAGAGTATACTATTGGCTGAACATAAAAACATTAAATGAATTATAAATGGTAAAGGTCAACTATTTAAATGATTACTTTTAGTTATTTTAATAATTGTCAACTTAATTTTAATTCTTGTTAATGAACTCTACACTTTACTCATATTAAGAATTCTAATATGGTATCAGAACTAATAAAAATCTTGCCCTACTATTTACCCCAGAAGGAAGTCCCTCATTTAAGCAACTGGAGAATGATTTGAATTCTGCATAGAGCAAGTGGTCTAATAGTATTGTTTACCCTAAGAAAGAGCTTATTCGACCTTAATCAGAAGTCCAATCTTGACGAGGATTGTTTACATATCTTTCCAAATTATCTAAGTAAAAAGAGACTCACATGTGAGGGGAGTGTTAAAAATACTCACATGTGAGTATCTTATATCAAAAAAAGATGAGAAAGAAGATTAAAATATAAGTTTGGTGAACTACTCGACTCATTGTCAATTGATTTTATGATAGAACCTCACTTGAGTTTATGTATGATCTAACTTTTCTCCTATTGTAGGCTCACAGATTCATTGCAAATTCAACATACTATCATAACAAGTTTGATTCGAATTATTAGTTTCTTGATTGTCCGTCTGGATGTCCAGTTCTAGCGATTCAGTCGGGTTACCGCTACGTTTACTTCAAGTGACAACTGGATGTCCAGGCTCAGTTATATTTACGGAGAGGTATTAGAGTATCTCATATTAACTAAATATGAAAATATTAAAGGGTTTATAAATAATAAGGACCAACTATCTAAATGACTAATTTTAGTCATTTTGACAATGATTAATTCAAAGTCAATTCTATTTTTTTGGTACATGTAGAGTCTAAACATTGCATGGATATGGGGACACTTTTGTTTGTGGGATTGTTTCCCTGTGTGATGATGCTTGATGCTTTAATCTTCCTGAGCAACAGAAGTCCAGAGAATATTTAGTACGCACTATGCTAGTGTGGTCTTTTGGACTGTTCTTCTACTCTGTTGTGTTCTAGATCGTGTCGTCATATGAATGGATGAAACTGAACTGAAGTGATAAAGGGCGTCTACAACTCCGTTTCTGCTTTTAAGGTTTCGCATTTTCAGTTTCCACTTTCATTCTATTGGTAACTTTTACCACCACCACCTGCCGAATGGACATTTGAGGGAAGGTGGAGCTTGTGAAGTAGACTTCGAAAGTGCGAACTCAAAATCGCCACAAACACACAGTGTCATTCAAACAAGGTTTGTTTCGAAGAAAATTATACAATTCAAGATTTTTTTCTGATGAATTAATTAAACTGATTAAGTTTTTTAATTATTGGAATAACATAATTTTAAATTTAGCTTTCAATTTTTAAATTTTTTTAATTTAATAATTAACTTTTAAAAATTCGTATAATTGAAATTAAATAATTTTTTATTAAAATAATCAATAAATAAATATTAATATACCCCATGAAGTTTGAAAGAAGCTAATTGGGAAACGTGTAAGGAAGATAGTTTCTATATCAAAAAACCAATTTAACTTTATGATCGGAAAATTCACGACAAAATATTTACATCTATTTAGAAGATTAATAAAATATTATAAGGAAAGACAAAAAAATTTGCAACGTAATTTTTATTTATTTAGAGAAGATATATGATGGGATTTTTAGGAAAATCTTATGGAGGTGTTTAGAGATTAAAGGAGTTCTTATAACATATATAAGGGCAATTAGAGATATGTATAAAGGAACAATGATTAGAGTAAGGACGATAAGAGGAAATAATGAAAATTTTACTATTGACATTAGGTTACACCAAAGCTTCACATTAAGTCATTTTCTATTCGCAGTGGTAATGGATGAGCTTATCAAGAATATTCGAGACAATGTATATTAGTATATGTTTTTTGTTGACGATATTATTTTGGTAGATGAGACAAAAGAAGAGGTCAATATCAAGCTAAAATGTTGGAGAAAAATAGAGTCGAAAGGTTTTTAAATGATCAGGACTAAGATTGAATAATTAAAATATAACTTTTCAGGCCATCACGTGGATACCAATATAGAGGTAAAGATTAAATAAGAAGTTATAATACAGAAGGAGTGTTTTAAGTACCTAGGATCTATCATTCAAAATAATGGAGAAGTAGATGAAGATATAGTTCATCGTACTAGATCAGAGTGACTTATATGGAGGAAGACGTCAAGAGTTTTATGTGAAAAGAAGATATCAATTAAGCTTAAAGGTAAATTCTATTGCTTAGCAATTAGGTTAAACAATTAATATTGGGCAGAGTGTTGGCCCGTCAAGCAACTACACAATCGTGGGCACCAGGCGGGTTCGCCACGACAAGCTTTTGGCGACAAAAATGAGGATGCTCTGGTGGATGTCTAACCTTACCAAAAAAGATAAGGTCAAAATTTTAATGGTGATAGACAAATTAAAAGTGGTTGATATCAATGACAAATTGTGAGAGACCCAATTTCGGTGGTTCAAACATAATAAGAAAAAACACCCGGACGCTCCAATGAAAATATACGAAACAATAATACTTGAGGACTTAGGAATTGTAAGAGGAAAAAAAGAAGACTTAAAAAGAACCCATACGAAACAATAATACTTGAGGACTTAGGAATTGTAAGAGGAAAAAAAGAAGACTTAAAAAGAACCCAGAGGAAGCGGTAAAAAATTATATACCTCAATTGGATCTTACCAAAGACTTGACCCACAGTAGAAAACTTTGACTTAATAAGATATGAGTAAAGAATCTCTTTTAAAGATGACATTCGTATTTTGATTTGACCACTGTACAAGTCTTTTTTATTAATATTGGGCTTTTCTGGCATGTATTCTCTTCGGGCCATTTGTGTTGCCATGCCTACTTTTTCAATGTTATAATTCTTCAATATCTTTATTATTTATTTGTATTTCTATATTAATATATTTAGTTATTTTTAATATTAATGTATTTATATATTCAGTTATGTACACCTAAATTTTGATTTAATATTAAAGTGAAATATTGGAATTGAAGTCTCTTTCCGTTAAATGTGTCAAAAATCATTTGTGAATTTCCTCATAATATAATTTATCATTTTCTCATCATAAAATTGTTTATTTTCTCTTTATATTAATTTATATTAATTAAAAAATGTTATTTTTTTTTCAAAGAAGAGAACATAAACTTTAATGCATTAAAGAGCTTTTTATTCAGATATTTTAATGCTTAATGTGCTTGACAAGATGCAACTTACTCAAAAGATAATACCTCAACTACAGCGCAAAATTTGGAAGGCATATGATGTATCAGACAGGGGTTGGTGTCCAGCAACCATTACTCTTATGTAATCACTGTAGGTCTCTCCCTCCCAGTGAAGTCCTTCAACTTTGATATTGATAATGCCAGATCTACCAAAACCAAGCATATCATAAATAACTTGTTAAAAGATAGGGAAGCAGTCGATTTACGCTACCCAAATTATGATTAACGTTACCTATCAAGGGTTTAAGGGCAGTTTGAGCATCTGCATCGTGTTTGGAGACATCCGTTTCCAACTGTTCAATGTACATTCTCACAGTTGCACCACTTGATCCAGTTCCCTGCATTATGTGTACTTTTCAAGTTATATCAGATCCAATAGCATTATGTACCTATAAATTTCTGAAAGGAATCAGTCGATGGTACGTACAGATAGACGAAATATGATCCGTGATCCATCAGTAAATACAAACCGAATTCCTTGTTTTGATGCTACACTTCCATCCACCTGAGGAGTTGTATAGAGATAAACATGATGGTGGTTGCTTCAAATTGCAATGGTAAAGAAAGTTGTAGCTAATCACAGCTCATACACGAATAAGTTTCGACTTACAGGATCAGTATATGAAAAGTCATCAGCAAGTTGAAGGGCATAACTTCCTGTAACAGAAAATTACACACTGGTCACTCGTTGTTGGAAAAGATAGTGACACAGATTAAATCAGGAAGAAGAAAGAACCAAACTTACCATATTTTTCGCCTGGTTTGCTCTTGGATATCACTTCTCTAAGGTAGTCAATCATTTTATTAGCTCCTTCAGATTTGCATTCCTGAATAACGACTGTATGTTTAAGTAGTTGCATTTACCTCGGAAAATCGATCAATCCAAAAAGGTAGGATTACTAGTAACCGCAAAAGTTCTGCACTTACTTCATAGTCGTATCTAGAAAAGAAGTTTCTTCCATATGTTGCCCAATGCTCTTTCACAACATCTGCAACAGATGCTAATTTCTCCCCTGGTTTCTTGTTTTTGTTTCTGTAAGCAATTATTGAGAGCCAAGCTAACACAGCCCTGAAATGCAGTGAACATTATGAGTCATATTGGACCGTAATAACAAAATGCGGACTTTGTCTATTGCCAAGTTTCAGATGCCGTGAGAAGTCTTCTTTTAGAAAAATTTAAAATGACAAGGATATTTTTTAAAACAATAAACCATAAAAAGGGGCCTATATTTTCAAAGGGACAAGCATATATCTGATCAACCCCGCAACTTGATGACCATAAGGATTTGCAGCACTTCGTTGATGCAATATTGATCTAATAGTCCATTAGAGATGTTCAAAAGTCCATACTTCATGCATATAACCAGACCTTGTTTGCTGGAATTTAAAGCTATTGCACAGGTTTTGGCTTTCCAGTTCTTTCTTTGCAACAAGGACAAACATGAAACATAACATTCTGTTAAAGAGAAAGCTAAGAATATAAGATGTAAATGCATGATAATAGAATGGTATATAGTTTGGAATGGTCTTTACCATTAAAAAAAAAAAAAGAATAGATAGTTACCATATGCCATCCTTCTCTCGAACGTGATCAGAACCAGTTCCAAAACTTTCTTCACCGCAGATTGATAGCTTTCCATCATCCATGAGATTCCCAAAAAACTTCCATCCAGTGGGGACCTGAAACAGATGAATTAAATTGTTTGAGGAAAACTAACCATGTTGGCTCTTTTATTAATAGAAGTAAAGATTCTGCTCAAGAAGTGCTTGACCTCAAAAAAGGGAAGAACCAACTTTTCAGCCACACGATCAAGAGCACCGCTTGTCGGCATCGATCGAGCCAACCCCTAAGAGATTCTAAATGTAAGTCATGCAGAAAGTAAAATCAAGACGAAAAATGGTGGGTCGTTATCTTACCTTAGGCCCACTCTTGAAGTATGGGATTGCTAATTGAGCACTGGCGGCTATAATAGCAACAGAATCTGAAGGAGTAACAAAAAAACGCCTTCCTAGAATCATGTTCCTGTCACCATCTCCTGCAGAATGACAAAAGAAACTTTCAATTTGACTGCAAATTTCTTACACAATGAATAAATTTTCAAACATTGAACATAAGTCATCGGCATAATTCCTGCTAACTTTGCTCCTATTTTAGCTTATGGAAACAAATAACCTAACAAACTTGATAATGCAGACACTGACTTTTGTATTACGTATACCGAAAACACGGAATTAAATTTCATGTACATCTAGAATTGACTCCTCTATATATGGATTTATAATCATTCACGCACTCCAGTACTATTACATCAAATTTTCAAAATATCTTGTCTTCAAAAGGTATCTGCTCATTTCATGTGCTCAAAGTAGCAGCAATATACATATGAATATGCAACTTAAACCAGACAAAGTCATTCCATACCATCACTTGCAGCTCCAAAATCAGGCCCATTTTCAGCATACATAACATCAACCAATTCCTTGGCATATCTGGTTCAGAACCAGAGAACATTAGTATGTTTTAGAATAACTACAGATAAACTCAGATTAGAAAGGGTATTAGTGGTCCTACGTAAGATTGGGATCTGGATGACCATGGCCAAAATCCTCAAGAGGCACTCCATTTTTTATTGAATCCTACAGAAAAAAAAATCATTAAAATAGATAAGATGATAGAGGAAAAATATTTCATATGATATGTGAACATACCGGTGGGGCTCCCAGCTTGTCCACAAAGATGGGCCTTGCATAAGCACCAGTAACAGCATGCATGGCATCAAATGTAAACCTAAAGGATAAAATCCATAAGAAAAACTATATTAAAAAAAAAACATTTCAAATTGGCTGAACAGGAATTCAAGACAGTATCTAATCATATCGCTTAAGGTTTACCCGGATAGTAACCAACACAAAATTCTGAAGGCACTAAGATATTATATGATAGTTTACTGATGAGAAAATATTTAGGTAAAGGACATTGGTAAATGTTAGAACAATGAAGCTGACAATAAAATGGTTACAAAGCAGGACTGACATAGATGATTAGGAAAAGCTAAGGGATAATTCGATTGGCCTTAGTCCACTGAAGAGATATCAAGTTGAGTTAGGAAACTCTCACTCTCCCTCTTTCTCTCTTAATGGAAGGGGACCTTGCGGAAGTTTGCTATTTCATTCAGTTGAGGGTATTTGTACCTGAAATCTGACCGCGATAAAAAACTTTTAATCAGCTCAAAGTCAAATACATCCTGCAAGAGAATCCAATGTCATTACTGATATGCAATCTCTGTGAATGAAAACAATGATGCACATGAATGTAAACCATGATGCACAATCTATTTTCTAACCTCCATCAGCTCCATATAGTCAGAAACCGGGTCAATTACTTCAACGATGAAGTTTCCATACTTTGTTTCTCCAAGACTAGAAAGGTCAACATCCGGAATATCTGCCATTTTAATCTCAGAAATCTGCAAAACATTCACACTAACTTGAGATTCATGCATGGAAATATTATTACAAAGCTAATAATCAGATGATGTTATAATATCCGCTGCAATTCAGCCTAACATGTGAAAGTTGAATGGTTAATTAAAGACGAAAAGCTGGAATCAGTCTCCCAAATATACCAAGTTGACATATTTTGCATACTCGTTCATGTACAAATCCACAAAGATAATACGGTTGAATGATTTAGAAGCATATGGATCCACAAAGAATTGGTGTCTGCTTTGAGGTTGTAAACAGATTTTCATTGGCATACGAAATGAAAATTCAAATATAAGGAATTAATACTTGATAAAGGTAATAATAATAACAGAGAAAAATACTTACAGAAAGAGTGTTTCCATAAATCTTGTCGGTGATGGATTCAGGTGCAGGCTGTCCACTGCTATAATTAAACTGGAAAATTAACACAAATAGCACCACTATTATGTAAACAGTATATCTCTTAGTATGTCAAACTTTAACAGCATATGCGACTCGGCATAGACACAACTCAGAGATTTCCATTCTGACATAGGTCTGCAATAAATTTAGGACCTGCTGAAAACTTGAAAATCAACCAGATATACATTGAGAGCTCAAAAGCCTAACTAAAAGCTTCAGGAGAAGAGTAAAAGAAGTTGGTGAATTGCATAGCTTTGAAGCATGCTTGCTACTACCAAACCCAATTGTTGGAGTCTCATAAAGTAGTAAGAATAGTAAAGACAAGAGAATAGGTTGCGATTGCCTGATGTTTAGCATGAAATTATAGCATATTATGTGCGTGAACCCCGTAAACCTCAGATCTCAGAACAACATACATTATCTAGACGTGTTAATTAATAAGAATCAATTCACCTTGATACCCCAATCATATTCGGGCCCTCCAGGATTATGGCTTGCACTCATTATGAATCCACCATTGGCCTATCGATATACAGAAATATTTTCTCAGAAATCAGAAAAAGAAAAGAACTCAGGAAACTATTAACATAAATTTCAAAACTTTTGCTTGCAGATTAAGAAGCCTGCTCTTGCCTTCCTCTTTCGAATTACAGCAGAAACCGCTGGGGTAGACAAAATACCTTCCCTGCAATCATAGGTTGTTAATGGTCAAGCTTGTACCCAGATAACCAGAAATTGCTCTTCGTGATTCAAACTGAAGACGGATACAAAATCAGAATTTCAGCTCCCAGAACTTAGGGAAATTGATGCATCAAAATTTGAAGTTAGTGAACTACATCACTCTATAACCCACTCTCTCAGGGAGAAGGAACCCAACCTTATGAATAATCGCAATAAGCAACCAAGCTAAGATGAACGTTGGATAAAAAGTATCAAAGCCAATAAATGCCACATCATGAATTTTTTAACAAGAAAAGGTCATGCAAAGGAAAGCAAATTCGCCATCCACTCAACACTAAACAATTTCAATGAAAACTAGCAAATGAATTTTTTGACATGCCTCAAAACCCGTTGCAAAATTCAGCCTTCCAGCCCTCATCATCTCATCTTTCTCTACCTTTTTCATCCAAAATTGGAATAAAAAGTTATGGCAATACTTACTTGCCAACAAGGATTTTGCCAACACCGTTTCCAGCAGCAATTTTGATGATAACCTACATTTTCAACCCGAAAAACTGTTGTGAGACGCAGATGAACCCCAATAACCAAGCATAAGCAACACAATATAAATTTAACTAGAAAATGACCTGTGCAGCTTCTCGATTGAAGTAACGACCATCTCCTCCTAAAACCAACAATCCATTCTTGTAATCCTCAGGAGGCAATGAATTAAACAGAGCCTACACATATAAAGATTCAAAATTTGACAAAGTTCTGTGTGTCCCATACAATAAATCATAAATTTTCCACCACGAAACATGTATAAGGATCAAACCTGGATCCAATTAGCAAGGTAATTGTCTTGCATGAAAACTTTAACCTGGAAAACACATAATCTTCCGAGAATAAGCACATTCCCAGGAAACTGAAGCAATAATCAATCGAAGAAAGAGAAAATTCGAAAAGACACAGAAATAAAGCTACAAACAAATAAAAGCTACCTTCTTTCTGAGCCCACTTGTCCCAGTCTTTTGACCCTCGATTGGTTTCGTTGGAACCGAATTAATCTGCAACACACAACAATCAAATCCCCGTTACTTCAAATAAACGTAGATACAACAAAGTGTAATAGGCGGGTTGGAAAGATTATACCTTGATGCCTTCTGGTTCAGCAATGGCAGTGGAAGAGGAAGCTCTGATAGACCCAAATGGTGACTGTAAACGGGACAAGGAAGTTTTCGAAATAGAGAGTTTAGCAAAGACGGAAGGAGAAAAAGAAAGCGCAGAGAAAGAAGAGAGATGAGAAGAAAGAACACTGCCATTGGCATTAGATTGTTTGAGCGTGAAAAGGGTAGAGCTGTAGACGTTCTCTAGTCTATAATAACAAGAAGAGAACGCCATTTTCACTTGTGTGATTCAGCACTGCTCAATGGTTTTTGATCGCCAACAGCTATTTCTAGCTCTCACCCTTAACGTGTCTAGGAGTAAGCGAGTATTCGATCAGCACAACATGTGATAATTAGAGTAGAACACTATTGTTTTGAGGAAATCTAATGAGTGCCACAAGTACGTCCAAAGTCTTATCTTCACTTAGTTCGTGTGACTTGCCACCACTTTATGATTTCCAATCTCTTCTTCACACGATATTTTTATGCTTCCATTAAACAATTTCAATATCAGAACTAGTCAATTCCCATTTAGATCACCACAACTTAGATTATATTACACCTTGATCCAAATGATTGGTTTAGTTAGTTCAATCATACATATAAATTTTCATTTATTTTATTTTAATAATTTTTATTTTTTAAAATTATAAATTTATTA
>JAOQMP010000007.1:30715392-30730069 GCA_027563575.1 Erythroxylum pedicellare
TACATATAACTCATCTCTTCTAAATCACAATGACTATCATATAAGCAACCTAATTCCTATTATACTCATGCCTTTGGTACTTTGATATCAAAATTTTATTTGCTAAGTTATAACATCATCAATCGATCATTTACCAATGTTATTCTAACATTATATGTTCATACAATATCTAAACTCTCATTCATTCTTATAACATCTCCAAAATTCTAGACCTGAACGTTTGGTAAACAACAATCCATTATTAATGAACTCATATCACAATGAAATTTTTTGGAGATGAAGAGCAATGTTTGAGGAGTTTTTGGGCCAAATTTTAAGTCAATTGAAGGTCCAGTGTAGAAGTCATGGTCAAAAGAGTGAAGGATGTTCAAAGTTGTCAAACAATAGTAGACCTTACGATCCTGCAATTCCAATTGATCCTCCATTGCATAATCGTGCAGCCCCTTCATGACCCCTTAGACTCATGATCGTGGTTGTGCACGATCATGCACTACCTTTTATTCAAACTTCTTCCAGCTCTTCCCAAAATAGCCTTTCGGGTCACTTTTACATGGTCATTTTGACAAGGAAAATGAAGGAGATAGGCAAAACATTCTTCTAAAAATTGTTCCTTTATGTATTAAGTTTCTAATGACACCAATTTAATGTAATGTTGTTTAGTATTCTACAAGTTATACTCAAAATACTACAGACTATTCCCAAACCACGACAGTACATAATACTTGACTTCAAGCCAAAATGTGAAACTCTTAAAGACAGAATTTGAATTCGATATCTTCATGAAAAATGTAGCCATATGTCTTTAATTTAATCTAAATTAAAAATAATTCTATTTGGATGTCTATAGGTTGAGATATGGCTAAAATACAGATGCATGTTTAGTGAAAACACTACATCTGCACATTTTCTAACACCCTTCATCATCATTGTCATCTTAGTTCATCTCTCTTGCTTAGTCTATCTCTTCTAGCTTATTTCCTCAATATTTCCTCTTCATTACTACTTCCCTTTTAGTTCAATTTCAATCACAAAAAAATCATACTCTATGTTTGATCATAATATCGAAAATAGTACCTATACATGTACCCATTCATCATCAATTTTCTGCACATATGTTTTACTCCATTATCACTTTCATTCCATTTCCAAACTATCACCTTAATTCATTTATTTCAAGACACCATAGTACTCTTTTTAATTAGATTCAAGCTCATTTTTAACTTAAAATCATCTCAACACCAAACCATACATTATTGTTCATAAATCATAGAAAAATAAGATATAAACATATTCATTTCCTTACGATCATTTTATCACCAACTATCATCATACATGCTTCATTCAACAAATCAAGAAGAGTAATGCTTATACTTACTTGTTTAGCTTCAATGTCTTCAAATCACACTTAACCCTAGATTCTCCAACATACATGAATATCATCATCATTAAAGGTATAAGTGTTAGGTCTTTTAGTAATAAAATGGAGAAGACACAAATATTAAAGAAACAAAGTAAAGATTTAGACAAAAAAAATCAACAAGATGAGGGTGGTAAGAGTTTCGTAGATGGAGAGAAGAATGAGAAGATGAGAGCAAATGAACAAAAGGAAGAAAAGAAGCAAGTGTCGTAAATGACAAGTGAAAGACCACAATATAGCCTTTAATTTAGGTAGCAGAATAGTAAGTGGTGAATGGTAGCGACACTTTTCACTTTCCTATGGTCTCATTTTGGTCTTTTAATAAGCTAGTCCATTTGTCTCCAATTTTCAACCCAATTCTCTCCTAATTTTCAATGACACTCTTCATTAAATCTTAATGTCATTCATAAAAATTTGCAATGTCATTTGACTCTTATTTTTACTACTATTCATCAATTGTTTAGCCACTTGGTATTTTTCTTAGTCCAAAAATACCCGCAATTTTAGAAAATTCTCAATTTTCACCAAAAATTCTAAATAAATAATTTAATTCACCAGATTAATTTTTAAGGCAAAATATTCTCAATTCATATCATAATCACATTAAAACTATCATTTATACCTAAAAATGTCAAATGAGTGCATGAACAATTCATTATAATGTGTGCAATAATCAAATTCACATGTGTGTATGCTAACATTATGTATGAGAATGAAATGCACTTTTCTAATCTCATTGATATCTTACATGTACCGTATTTTAGGATTCCAACCTTTAGTATAGAAATGGGATGTTACACATTTCAAGAATTGTATGCTCAGTATAAAACGTTAACTATGTAGTATTTCAAAGAGGTTGAGAAGTCTAAAAGCAACAATGCATCTTTGAAGAATAAAATCAAATCATAAGAATTAGTGGATAAATACCCGTTGTCTAAAAACATGTCTCTTGAAAGTGATTATAAGCAAAAAAATTTGAAAAAGATCTTTTGGAAGAAAAAGTGACTAAGTTAGAAAATGCATTGTTTGAAAATGATTATGAAAAATAAAACAAACAATTAGAAGAAAATATTGTTGTACTAGAATTTGAAAAAGGGATTTTTGTTGAAAATAATCATATCTTTAGAAAAGGATTTAACAAATTTCGTTGATGGAAAGAATAATCTTAATGCATTACTTGGAAATGGTAAGGGCGTCTTTGATAAGGCAGGAATAGGATATAATGAAGATAACAATGTTAAGTTGTACAAGAATTTCTTTGTTAAATCCGTAGCTATAGTCAAAACAGAAGGAGCCTGAAATATGGCAAAAATGATAGTAACTTTCATTCATCGATTTTATGCCGCTATTATGGCAAACATGAAATATTACTGACTCTTGTAACATTCATAAAATTAAGAAATTATCTGAAATGTATGTTTAGAGTCCGAAAGGTCAGACTACTAATCTCAAAAGACCTAGAAAAATTTTGGTACCTAAATTAAGAAAATATATTTTACATATATGGTTCAGAACAATTACAAGAGAATATTAATGGATAGTTGACAATTTTTGTTCAAGACACATGACAAGTGGAATATCACATTTCAGCTATATTAAAAGCAAAGATGGAGGGAATGTTATCTTTGCTGACAAAAACAAGGCAAAAGGTCACAGGAATTGGTAAAATTGCTGCTTCTAATTCTACTTCTATAGATAATGTTCTCTATATTGATGGGTTGAAACATAACCTACTGAGTGTAAGTCAATTATACAGAGTCACTTTTTATGCATCTCATTGTGAAATAATTAATAATAACGATAACATTGGGTTTATTGGTCATAGAAATCAAAATATCTATTGTGCTCAATTGGAAAAACATGTCTTCTCAAAAAGTTAAATGTTTAGTGATTAAAAAAGAACTCATTAATCTGGCATAGAAGATTTGGACATGTTAGCATGAGCATTTTATCGAAATTGTCCAAAATGATTTAGTGCGAGGATTACCAAATTTAAAATTTGAAAATAACCAAGTTTATAAAGCTTGTTTAAAAGGAAAACAAGTTAGAAGTAACTTTCCACTAAAGAATGTTGTATCTACGAACCAACCTCTTGAGCTTATTCATATGGATTTATTTGTTCTTACTAGAACTCAAAGCTTTGGTGGTAAACACTATGGTTTTGTTATTATAGATGATTATTCTACATTTATATGACTTTATTTTCTAGCAAATAAGGACATTGCTTTTGAAGTTTTTGAGAAGTTTTACAGAAAAATTCAGATTGAAAAAAGGTACTGCCTTTATTTAATTCTAAGTGATCATGATAGATAATTTTATAACAGAAAACTTGAAGATTTCTATGATGATAATAACATAACTCATAATTTCTCATTTCCAAGGACTCTGTAGCAAAATGGAGTTGTTGAAAGAAAGAACATGATCCTTATCGATATGGCTAGGACCATGTTGTATGAGAGTGTTCTACCTCATAGATATTAGACAGAAGTTGTGTCCATTACCTGTTACATTTTAAACAGGTGTTTTATAAGGCCTATTCTTAAAAAGACCCTCTACAAGCTGTGGAAAGGAAGAAAACTGAATGTTTCCTACGTTCGGGCTTTTAGTTACAAGCGTTTTGTTTTAAATAATGGTAAAGACAACCTTGAAAATTTGATGGAAGATATGATGAAGCTATTTGTCTAAGATATAACACTATGAGTAAAAGATTTAGATTTTATAACAAAATAACCTAAAGGATAGAAGAATCAATACATGTAGTATTTAATGAAGCATTACCCTCAACAACAGCTACTGATTTAAACGATGAAGAGCATACTTTGGTTCCTAAAAATATGCCACAAATTGCACTTATAGTGCCTTCAGAATTACTAAATCAAGAGAGTCCTTCTGAAGCTAGGACAAAAAAATCTCCTTCTCTAAGTACACCTCAATAGGAAACTACTCAACAAAGGACACCAAATATTTATAGAAAAAGGACACCAACAGAATGGAGAGGCCTTGATACACTTTAATACATTCTAAGAGACCCTTCTAAAAGTCTAAGAACCAGATCATCTTTCAAAAATTATGTTGCCTTCATTTCACAATTGGAACCAAAGAATGTAAAAGAGGCACTTGTTGATGAAAGTTGGACTATAGCCATGAAAGATGAACTAAACCAGTTTGATAAGAACTAAGTTTGACATTTATTACCTTATCCACAAAACAAGTTAGTCATTAGAACTCATTAGGTCTTCCACAAAAAACTTGATGAAAACGGTAAAGTGGTAAGAAATAAAGATAGACTTGTAGCTTATGGGTATAATCAACAAGAAGGCATTGATTTTGATGACACTTATGTTCTTGTTGCAAGAATAAAATCAATCAAAATTTTACTTATCTTTGCATGTTATAAAAATTTCAAATTATATTAAATGGACGTCAAAAGTGCTTTTTTAAATGGATGTATTAATGAAGAAGTATTTTTAAGCAACCTCCAAGTTTTGAGAACATAGACCATCCAGATGATGTGATGAAGTTGACAAAAGCATTGTATGGTATAAAGTAGGCTCCTCGAGCATAGTATGATAAGTTAAATAACTTCTTGCTTGAGAATAACTTTAAAAGAGGAAAGATAGATAAAACTCTATTGATTAAGAGGAAGAAGAATGATTTACTTATTGTTCAAATATATGTTGATGACATAATGTTTAGTGCCACTAATCCATCTTTTTGTGAAGAATTCTCAACTTTAATGCAGGGAGAGTTTAAAATGAGTATAATGGGATAGTTTTCCTTCTTTTTTGGATTGTAAATTAAGCAAACAAAAAAAGAAATCTTCATTAGTCAAGACAAGTATACAAAGGAACTAATCAAGAAATATCATTTTGAAAATAGCAAACTGATGGGAACTTCAATGTAAACTAGAACTAAACTTGATAAGGATGAAGTTGGCAAAGCTATTGATGAGACAAATACAGAGGAATGATTAGTTCACTTTTATATCTCACAAGTTCAAGACCTGAAATTATGCTTAGCATGTATCTTTGTGCACGATTTCAGTTAAATCCTAAAGAAGACTACCTTCAAGCAGTCAAGAAGATCTTTCGTTATATCTTTAGAACTATGGATTTTGATTTATGGTATCCAAAAACTAACTCATTTGACATAGTTGGCTATTATGATGCATATTATACAAGTGATAAAGTTGATAGGAAAAACACAAGTGGCTACTGTCAATTTCTTGGAGGAAGTTTAGTTTCTTAGTCCTGTATGAAACAAAATTGGATAACACTCTCCACAACTGAAGTTGAATATATAAACAAATGCTAGTTATTGTGCTTAAATCTTATGGATGAAGCATCAACTTCAGGATTTTTCTCTAAACTTTAATCATATTCCAATAGTATATGATTGTATAAGTGTAATTAACCTATCCAAAGATCTTGTGCATCAATCTAGGACTAAACATATAGAAGTCAAATATCATTTTCTTAGAGATCATGTCTTAGAAGGGACTATTGAACCATTACATGTTAATACTGAAAATCAAGTTGATGATATTTTCACTAAGCCACTTGTAGAGGATAGATTTTGTTTATTACATAAAGAGCTAGGCATGTGCAAATTATCAGACATTTAATTCTTCTCGAATATGTTATGCTACTTCCCTTTGCAAATAGTAGCAGATTCCAACGGGTTACTTAAAAGGCCCCTATCAGTTAAAAAGGGAAGAGTAACTTATATTCTGAAAGTTGTGATAAATAAACGATATCATTTTAGTTTTTAAAAACATATACGCTATACTAATAACTTTTTGTACATGATTAATAGAAGATATAGAAGAGATTATACCTTTGAGAACATATATAACCCTTCATCTTCACACGAAACCATCTATTAGAAACTGCCTCTTGGAAACCATTTCTTTAAAAAAGTTTAGTTTATCTCAAGATGGTTCCTTTCTTCTTCTTATCTTCAACACTCATTACAAATCTCTTTAGTAAATCTCAGCATTCTCTATGTTTGATAATGGCACGAACAAAGTCCAAGGGCCAAAAGAAATCTTTGACATCTACTACTAGTCATGGCAAAGCTCTCTGCCTTGAACAAAAGTTTGAAACTTTTTATTCTAAATCTTCTTCTCTGTCACTAATAATAGGATTGCTAAACACTTCTGTTAAACTTATTCCTGTCACTTCTATAAAAAAAAAAGCCTCAAGTTTTAGAAGCATCTATTCAGGAAACTCTCTAAGAGAGAAAGAAAAAGATTTTGGCTTCGTTATCTCTTCCTGAAGAATTAGATTCTGATTCATCCACTGGACAAAATGAATCAACATTCAAACAGTAATATGTTTCTAACTCAAGTGAAGAAAGTTCTGATGACGTAAACCCTAGCTCATCAGAAAAAGAAAAAGAAGAAGATAAATCTTCAAGTGAAGAAGAACATACTCTTTTGAGAAGAGTTGCTAGTCAAGGGGGTTGATGAAGAAGGTATGTTTTCATTCTTCTTCGGTTTCAAGATTTCCATCACCTTCTCCTTCACTGAACAATCTTACTCCACCTACTCTTAACTATAATATCTCTGCACCTCCACCATCGACTACTCTTCGAACTGGTTCCACGGGTCAAAAATTGTTTGAAGAATGTTGGATCATTATTGATGATGATTCAGATGAAGAAAGGAGACCTAGATGTAGACAATTTGATCTAGTGCCCTGATGCCTTGCATTATTATCTACCACTTCGATTTTTTCAAGAAGTAGTTCAATGGAAGATGCAGTCTTCTAAACACTTATATGGTCTACAACTTGTTAAACGAAAATAGGATGAACCTCCCAACCATGATTTTGAGACTTATGGTGGATAAAGGAAGTCACAAGAACACTAGATAAGGGTTGCCTTATGGAACATTGCTAACCAAAATTTTTACCTAATATTGACAACGCGTCGTAATGCTAGTCAAAATAAAATAACTAGACTACTACTGTGAGTCTAGGTCAATCCCACAAAGAGTGTGTGCAAAGTTTATGAAATAAAATTAATCAATGTTAAGGTTTAGGGGGTTTTGTATTTTTCAAACAAGAAAATAAAATGAAACTAGACTGATAAAAACAAATTAAAGAAAACATGTGAAAAATGATAAAAGTGGAGAATTTGGTAGGGACCTGGTTCTTTGGTTCAATCTCGGCCTACACCCTAATTAAATATATTTCCTTAATTTGTTATTTTCTAACCTCTCCTAGAAACTATTAATCGTGGGTTAATAATTAACCCAAGTTTTCCTTTAGATTTTGTTTAATCAAGAGACGATTGTTAATTAAACCTAACTACCGAATGACCTAGGATACAATCTATAGATTTAATTAGGCAATAGCATTACGAATTAGAAAAAGTAATTAATCAAGGAAACAACCACATACAATGCGTCATTTAACCTAGGTCATGTAATCCCTAATAATTACGAATCATTAGTCGTTACACATGAATTTGAACATAATAATTACAGATTATATTGAAATTCTAGCAATGGGTTTGTAATTAAACGATTTAATAAATGCATTAAAATCATCCTTTCATAATACCCAATGGATTCATACACAAATAACCGAATAATAACAAAATTTTGATTGTTCATACACAAAACCCAAGATAACATAATCAATTCCTAATTAGAGAGAGAAACAATAAAAATAGTGAAATACACTTATCTTGGGTCATCGACGATGATGTCACCTCCAAATTGGCATCGGGATGTCTAGCCCTCTATGAGTCTCTCCCAAAAAAATGCTTCATCCCCCATTCAATATCCCTAGCTGAAACCCCCTTCGGTTCTCTTCACTGCGCCTCCCTCTCTTCTGTTTCATGCTACTCTCTCCCAGCCACACTATTGTTTTTTATGTGACAATTAAACTCTTGGCCCAAGCTACCGTACACATTGTAAAACCCTTACAAATATTTGCTCTTGAAACGCCTTCCTCGTCTGTTTTTAACATAATTGTTGCGTTACTCAAATATAATCTGCATTTTTTTTACACAGACATTGGACGTCTTGGAACTGTGTATTTTCTTCATGCTTCATTATCGTTTTACTTCTCTTATAGCTATTGGCTTATGCACTATCGTATTGATCATCATTAAATTCATGTGCATGGGGTTGCCCATCTCAGGCCTTCATCTTCTTTGTATTTTCAACATATATCTCCTTTCTTAGCATTTTGATGTCTTCTTCTAGCTCCATGAAGACAAGTGAGTATTAGCCTTTGAAAAATGGTCCAATTATTATGCTTTTGACTCGCTTTAATTTTTTTGTTTCCAAATTGTACCTGAAATCATAAATAAATTAAAGTGAGTATTTTAAGCATTTTCATGTCAATAATCGCTAAGTATTATGGGATAATTTCATAATTAATTAAGCACTTATCAACTATGATGTATCTTTTGATGGTTTGGAATGGTATATGCTTGTTAAGTTTCATTTTTCCATTCCTTATCGATTTGGATATAAGTTAAAGGACAATGTGTGGGTTGAAAAGAAATTAGAAAGAATAACAGTTGTTTTAAGTCCTACTCCAGTGCAACAGCCTCCTACTCTAACACAACAGCCTCTTTCGGAAACCAACAATCTAGATAGTCAATAACAACTGAGGGGGATTAAACTACATCAGGATTAAATGCAAAATCAGATTAAAGAATCTCTTAAAGAATACTTTTGTCAAGACACATACATTTTTCTACTAATGGTTGTTTTGACATTAATATGACTATTTTTGTGATTTCTAGCTTATACATACTTTGTGATATCTAGCTTATACATATATGTGATATGTGTCTCTTACTAATGTTGCTTTTGCATATTTTGTTATACTCTGAATGCTTTAGCACGGTCTATTGACTTTCTTGCCTTTCTTTTTGATAATGACAAAGGGGGAGAATACAGAGAGATATATTTTGATATTGTGATATATATTTTTTGTGAAATTAGATTACAATTAGATGTTTGACGTATTTGATTTTTTGTAACTTTATGCCTACCCTTAAGTTCTCTGCATCTAATTTTCAAATGACAGGCTCCTACTATTTAGCACTAATAGAAGGCTCCTTCTCATCAAGATTATGAGTAAGGACTTACATATAAATATTAGAGGTATCTTTCGAAATCTTTCACTGTTATTTAAATTTTTTGAAAATATATCTATTGTTACTTGTCATCATAAAAAATGAGGAGATTGTTAACTCAAGGCTTTCTAAATTAATGATTTTGATGATAAAATCAATAATATTTAGTTATAAAATTCAAATTTATTTGGATTTATTCAAAAACATAACGATGTTAAAAGGATTATATATTTGATTAAGATACAAGGATAAGTGTTTCCTATTTTGCAGTAATTGTTTTAACAAACTTATTTGATTATGCCGATACGGTCCCACAAAACCTGGAAGGGATAAGCTCCTATCATTTCATTATAAGTAAAGGATCCTACTATTTACTCTATTCAACTGTCAGCTCTAAGATACAGTCAAATATTTATTCAAACATTTGGATTTACTTGCATCCAAAAATCTCCGCAATTTGCCAAACCCATCATCTACCGCATCTTAAATTATTTTTGCAATTCAATCCCCTAAAAAATCCAAAACCAATTTCTTTATACCAAAAACCAACAAATACATATGCAAACCAATTAAAGAAGCAATGAAGACAACTAAAGAAACCTAAGAATTAGGCAAAAATCATAAAATTCCTAGCACATAACTAAAAGTCACCAAAGTTTTCGAAAACAAAACCATATGAAAGATATATACAAGTATAAAGAGTGAAATTAAACAAATAAAAAGGAAGTGAAAATGTCACTTACAATTAAAGGAAAAAACTAAGGGTGGGGGGAAACAAATCCTTAAATTTTGGGGGAATAATCAGGAAATAAATTAAGAGTCGATGATGATTTATACAGATGAAGATGGATAAACACACTAGAAGAAGACGAACGACGACTATAGCTATTAGAACACCAGGACGAAGATGAAGATAAGTTAATCAAATAAAGATTACTTTTTAATTAGGTTATCAATATGTAGAAAATAATGTCATTTTAGTGAACACAATGACATTGTTTTCTTTGTCTTTTGTTATTCTTCTTTTGGCTATAACTTTGTACATTAATGTTACAAATGAACAATCTACGGGAAAAGGTTTTGGAGCTTCATGCAAATTGAGGAAACTTACTAGCATAGTGAGGAGTTTGATGCCTTATATAATAGGTATGGGAACATACCTATAAGTTAGAACTTGGATGATGAGCAGTCTTAGAACCCTTTGTAATTGGAGTTTATTATTGTCTCGCCTAAAATAAGAAGAAAATATGCTAGAAAGGTAAGAAAAGCTAAACTAGGAGGCTCCCTACCCTATGGCTGATGTCTTTTTTGGTTTGGAGTATAAAAGGCTAAATAGCCCCTCAAATAATAAGCTAGTAGAGATGTGATCCTGGAGAAGAAGTCTGTTCTCCTAGGAAATTTGGAAACCAAAATAAAACTTGACAAGCTTATGGAAAGTTTGAGGTTTTTTGGTGCACAATAGATTATTATCATAATCCATTCTCGCCACTTTAATGGTAGGAAAGTGTTGGCTTTTGATTCCTCTCTTATACAAGTTAGTAACCTAGTTTTTTATGCTTAATCAATTCACTTCACTGGTTTCTTTGAATGGTATAGTAAATCCTTTAATGTATTAGTTACTTATACTACTAATATATCTTTTCAAAGGGCCTTTCTTTTGGAAGATCTTTTTCAAATTTAAAGGAGGATTTAAGGTCCTTGGTTGATTATAGGAGACCTCAATTGCCTCCTTCAAACTGATGAGTCTAAAGGAACTAAAGTCAACTATAAGAACCTCACTAATGAACTAAACCATATGGTAAAACAAATTCGTTTGTTGGATCTAAGTTTTGTTAGACAGTTTTGCATTTGAAGTAATAATGAGCAAGGAGAGTGGTACATTAAGAAAAAAAAGCTAGATCAGGCATTAGTTAATGATTCTTGGATGAAACAAGTTCCAGACTGATTTGCCATATTTGGTTCTCCTCTTGCCTCATATCACTCCATTATTGAGGTATTGATCTTGAATTCCTCCTTAGCTCATAAAGCCCCATTTAGATTTTATAATTTTCTAGCTTTAGTTGGTGGTTTTTGAGGTGGTGATCATGGTTGGTTTCAACCTCAGGATGCAAGGCTTTCAAGCTTTTCATTTAATGAGAAAACTTGGAGCTATTAAGATGGAATTGAAAGCATTTTAAAATAAGGTTTGTAGGGATACTGGTATTTATTTTTAGTCAATTAAGGATGCTCTTAGGAAGAATAAGCAGGGCTTCTATATTGATCCAATTAACAAAGATATGAAAGCTCAAAACTCCAAGGCCCTCAATCTTTATAATAAATCACTTTAGTTTTGTATCTCATTTCTTATACAAAAAGCTAGTGTTCATTGGCTATGTAAAGGAGAAAATAACTCTAGGATCTTTTATAACACAATTCTAGCTCAAAGAAACAAGAACAAGAACAGGATCTCATCCTTGGTGGATGGGTAAGGGCTTTTACGTAAAAATAAGGAAACAATCAGTGAGATCATTTTTAACTTTTATAAGAATTTACTTGGTCAGAGCTATAGCATCCACTCTTCTTTGAATGGACTAAAGTCTATTTTTATGAAAAAATCAAGATTTAAAATAATCTATTAAGGACCTTTAGTGCTCAAGTTATCAAGGAGGATTTATTTAATTTGAGCCTTATAAGTATC
Source organism: Erythroxylum pedicellare (assembly GCA_027563575.1). NCBI lineage: Eukaryota > Viridiplantae > Streptophyta > Magnoliopsida > Malpighiales > Erythroxylaceae > Erythroxylum > Erythroxylum pedicellare. Next base: position 30,727,587 of record JAOQMP010000007.1, read on the forward strand.
TAAGGCTGGATGGCTTTAATATCTTCTTTTTCCATAACAGTTGGAGTATTACAGGGCAATATATGATTGCCATTATTTAGGAATTTTTTAGTAGAAAGAGAATGCTCATAGAATTGAACATAACTCATCTTTATCTTGTTCCTAAGATAAATAATCCAAATTCCTTAGATGAATATAGGCCTATCTCATATTGTAACACCATCTATAAGGTGTTCTTAAAGCTTCTTGTATCCAAGTTGAAGAAAGCTTGAAACTCTTATAAACCTATAAAGGACAATATCTTATTAATCATGGAGTTACTTAAAGATTATCACTCTAAGGCTTTCATCAAAAGTTGTTAAATGGAAATTGATTTTGCTAAAGATTTGGGCTCTTTTGATTGGAGCTTTATAGTACACTGTCTCTACGTATTTGACTTCCCTAATATTTTTGTAGAGTGCATTTATGTCTGTATTTCATTTACCTCTTACAATGCGTTGGCGAATGGTTCTCCTTCAAGAACATTTAATGGATGGAAGGGTATTAGGCAAGGGGATTCGTTATCCTTACACCTATTTATCGTACTTATTCAAGTTCTTATAAGATTAATCTCCCACAACATTGATTCTAGTGGTAGCTTTATGTTTTTCTCTTAAGATATTGATAGAATAAGTGCCTTTGTTTAATACGTTTGATGTATAATCAAAGGGTTTAAAGACGAAAAAGTTCACTTTTATGATAAACTAAAGAGTTTGTTTTAAAGATAAAATTATGCCTACGAGAGAGTTACTTGTAGTATTTATACTTTTCAAGGGATTATGTAGAAGATATAACACTAATAAAGAACAATAATTCACATTTATAAATGTTTAATATATTTTAATCCAATAACAAATCTATAGAGATGGACTAAAAAAATTATTTACCTATTCTCATCTAAGTACATACATGATATGCTAAAGGTGTTCAATGTGTGATATATTTAAGAAGTATACAAAATGTCTATTATTTTATGTATGAGTTGATATTTGACTTCAAGTTAATATTGATTTTAATTTTAGTTTGACAAGAATGAAAGTAAGTCCTACTTAAGATATACTTTGAGTAAGAAATGCTCTAATATTACTTCAATTGCTAATTGAGTCAAAATAAATTTATAACTTTATTATTAGAAAGGGTTACTAAGCCCATTATTTAAATAGTAATATACTGCGGAACATTAAAGCCAATAGGCATATGGAAAAAGATAATATTCTATCAATGATTTAAGTATGTATTTAGGCAATTTACCTGAATTATAATGAAAATTGAGATAAAAGTTATATGATCCAAGTAAGTGTTCTCAAAAGATAATCTGGTAAAATTCTCGCTAAACCAATATCTTAACAATTATATGGAGATATGAAATAATTTATCTAAACAATTGGCTTAGTGTAAATAGGAGATTTTTTATTTATACCTTATAACTAGTTAGTTGGCTGCATATTTATTTCATATTTAAATAAAATCACTCTTTATGTTATATATGTTTGTCTAATTAATTAACCTATAAGATAAAGTCGATAGGATAATTATATTTTACAAATAAAATTATAATGAGATCATAATTATGATATTCACATTACATGTATATATTATTCTAAAATTTACTTAGTTGTTGCTCTATTAATATTAGACAATAATAGAGCGAAAAGATTATAAAACATCATATTCTTTCTTATAAAGGAAGTAGTCGATCTCATAAACTAAAATATTGAGATACTTGAACAAATGTGTGGATTCTTATAAGACAATAAATTTATTATATTGATCTAGCATGAGAATACTTGTATGTCTATATAAATGCTTAGTGTGATTAGCGTATAAATGATCCTTTAATTTGAGATATTCAAAGTATCTCATATATGGATTGATATATTTTGATACTACTTAAGACCGAACCTAATTAAAAATAGTTTGATTGGTAATCATTAGATATGATATGAACTAGATAGAGGTAGTTTAGTAATCACTATAATATTTATCACTTTAAAATAATTAGGAAGAATATTCAGTTGTTCTTCATTAATATTGAGTTAAGATACCTTGACCAATCTTTTATCAAGGTAGAATCATACTTTACAAATGCTTTTCAATTTTCATTAAAAGAATCAATTATTATTGATAAAGAACTAATACGATTCAACTCAAATAAAATGGATACTAAATCTATACTATATGTAAAATTGGAACATTTTATGACAAAAGAATTGAATTCTACAAGAAAATATCTACAAAATTTTGTTCAAATTAATTTGACATTCTTAATATTTAGGTTGTCATGATGTTACTAGATATTAATCTTGATTTATGGACATAAATTATTTAATTAAAAATTAAAGATAAACTAGAGGAGTTAGATTTATCTAATCCTAAATATAATTTCAAATTGTAATTTCTATTTATTGTCAACGTATTTAAGAATCTATTAGATTATGAACAAATAATGTTAAAGAGAGATAAAG
>JAOQMP010000007.1:30735900-30747194 GCA_027563575.1 Erythroxylum pedicellare
TTAATTAAATACAATTAATTAATTAAAAATAGTTTTAAAAAATGAGTCCCTACTAAGAAATGAGTTTTATTCCTCTACTAAATGAGAGGTATGAAATATTTCCCCAAAGTAAGAGATCAAATTATTACCCCAATAATCATAATCAACAATTAACTATTTACTGTTTATTTCTTATCTATTAACCTCTTACCAAACCTATCAACCAAGCAATCCTTCACCTTTCACGAGTCTCTCTAAAGAAAATACTTCAGCCCAACTTAAACAACCCTTACCGAAGACCCTCAGTAGCTCTTCTTCGGTGCGCCTACCCTCGATTCCACGTTACTGCTCTATTCTCTATTCACTATTAACTGATGTGACAAATAAATATTACGATCCATCTCCACGATTCACATCTCCTTTTGTTTCTACCGCAAGCTCTCTATTCTCTTTCCCTATTCACTGATATGATAATGTTTCTGGTCCATATTACTATTCACGCACCCTGCCCTCATCTCTTGGCCAAACGTCTACGTTTTAGGTGGTGTGGGCTACGTTTTAGCTTGCTCCTACCTATCATCTGCGCAGTCATTTTCTTCTTGGATGTTGCTGTGCGTTTTCGGTCTTGGCATGGTCTGCTGTGTGTTAACATTTTCTTCATCTTACATTGTCGTTTTGCTTTTTCCAACCATCCATTAATTTCACGTGCATGGGTTGTCCCATCTGCTGCGTTATTTGCAAGAGTTGGTCTGGTTGCTGCATTTTGCTCCATTTGTTGCGTGTCCTTTTGCTGGCTTCCATCTTTGTTTTACCATAATTCTAAGATGCTTTCCATTAAATTCACGTTATTGCACTTAAAAACATGCAATTTTTATGCACAGTAGTCGTAAGCTATATTGCTTCATCTTGATTTTCTTGTCTTTAATTGCTCCAATATTTCCCATTCTTACTTCACGAAGACAAGTAAAGATTAATTTTCAAAAAATGGACCAAATATTATACTTTCGACTCACTTTAACTTCTTTACTTCTGAATTGTGACTAAAATTACATATGAGTCAAAGTAAGTATCTTAAGCAATTTTATGTCATTAATCACTAAGTGTTATGGAATAAATTTATAATCAATGAAGCACCTATTAATTTCTCTCACACTTAGTTTTTGGTAGTTTTCAGCCAAAACATCAAAATTAAGCTCAAATAATAAAAAACATTTACTTAATTCCCATATGTTCCGAGAATATATAATCATAAGTAAAGATGAATGACTTTCAAAAATCATAGCAAAAAGTCAACATTCCAAGCTTTTACTCATAATCAATCAGCATTCATCATCTTCAAAAATTGAGCAATCTAATGGTAGACTCAGAAAATTTATTTAACTAAAATATATCCACAGGTACACTCAATATCATTCATGATCATGACAATTCACAACTTTACATATCATTTCCTTTCTTCACTACTAAAGTTCATATGCAAAATCATGAATCAAAGGACTTTTTAGGGTTGTAATGTGGGAAAAGGTAAGGCGAGATATATTTGGGTCAAGTAACATGAAAGTCATTAAAACTAGTGAAACAAATGCAACACTCAATATGACATCAAATGCACAAGTTCACACTCATACAAAATTGGATACCGTCAGCTATAACAAATGCAACAATTATATTTCACAACTCATTTCAACTCTCACAAACAAACTACATGAAACATATACTGATATGAAGGAATCACACATATAATTTATGTGAACAATATATTGAAATCATAAGAGTGAACCTTTCAAACCAACATCTACCTCATATTCAACATACTCAAATAATACATTCATTACAACTCTAGGAAGATGCATTAATTATGAATAACTTTGCAAACTTATATGCAATTCCTCCCCGATAAATTTATATAAATAATTTTTTCATTCTTTCTCTTTCTTTCTTTCTTTCTTTTTCATTTTCCTTTCTTTTCTTTTCTTGTGCTTTTCTCTTTTCTTTCTTTATTTTCCTTTCTTTTTTAACATTTAAAGAAACTACATTAACATGGGAATGCAATGATAAGATATAACAAAACATCCTAATATTATAACCATCTCGCACATTTGCATACCCCTACATTTATACTTTTGTATATCCACAAACTTAACAATCAACAAATGTTTCACTAGCTTCAAGGCTTAGGAAGGACATTTAGTTAGGTTAAATCATATAATGGGGATAATACATAAAGAAAATGCAATTAAAGCTCAAGAGGGCTTATCAAAAAGGAAAATCATATAATGGGTAGACTATTTGACTAAGGTAGTTCAGAAAAGAAAAAAATGCCTAATCATATCCATGTTAATGCATATGATAAAAATGTGGTCTCAAACAAAAATTCAAGGCAAAATCAAGATGTACACATCATGAAGGTCACACATTATCAAAAGACAATGAGATTGATATGAATGTGTCAGTCTAATAAGGCTCAAAATCTCACCAACTTTGTCTATTACTAGTCATTACTCTTCTAAAGATAATGCACATCGACTAATCACAAGAGTAAAAGTACATGCTAAAGTTACTATCAAATTCTCTAGTCAACTCATTTTTTAATCATAACTATATAGTCCTAGGAGCAGTAAAAAATAAGAAAATGTTTGTTTTATTCTTTCTCTCATTTCGATTGAAAAATTAAAACAAGCAATAAACAAACCAACAAAGAACACACATGCATATAGAAAGAAATGCGAAAACGTAAAAAAAAAAAAAATTACTTCCCTTAGGTTGCCTCTCAAGAAGCGCTTTTGATTAGGGTCATTGGCTCGACTCCATGTTTCCTCCTCACGAGACAAAATTATGATGCTCTCAAGTGTCATATGCAGCTCCTCCACATGAGGTTCTTCGGGATTAGGTCTCAGTTAATGATTTGTCATATTCAGCATCTTCGTTATCCTTTGACTTTCAGTCTTCATTAAGTCTATGCACTCTGGAATGATCTCAAATGTCTGTTTACCTTTTTCTTCCTCATTTAATTCCTCCAATCTATTATGTAAAGGTGAAGAGTTAATCTAAAAAATAATCATGAACTTAGTACTTACCTCCAAGCTAAATGATATGTTTTTTTTCTAGTTCGATCTCCTCCTCTGCTTCTTCTACATAAGCAACTCCTTGAGTAACGTTCTCAAAATTCTCAAGCTCCTCATCACTCTGTAAGATTTTTGCACTAATTTTAATTAGGTATACCTTGGGTTGATATGTCTGCTCCTCTTCCATTCATGATTCCAGGTAGTCGACCGTCGCCGCCATCTCACCCATTTGGCTTGCCATGTTCTGGTTTCTAGATGTTATATGCCCCATTTCCTGCTAGAACTATTTGAACTACTGTTGTAGGCTTTGTTTAAATTGGACATTGTTAGCAATCACAACATTCATCAATTCCTCCAGAGATGTATTTGAGTTTTGACACGAAACTTCTGATCCACACGAGAATTGTTGTGTGTTCTGCAAACTATCATGGAAGTAATTATGATAATTATCCCATCCATAACAAAAGTTAGGTTGATCAGTCGAAACATTGTTATAGGATAGAGAATATAAGTTATAAAAGAATTTACTTCCGTCTATATCGAAATTTTTTATTTTATTTAATAAATCACAAAAATGAAATAAAATAAAGAAAGGATCATGAAATAATTGAAAAGAAATCAATTACGAACAAATATACACAAACCACCATTTAACATCACAAACAAAAACTAAAACACCACACTCCCCGATAATAGTGCCAAAATTGACAGTGCGTTGTAACGCAAGTCAAAATAAAATAACTAGAATATTACTATAGCAGTGGTGAGTCTAGGTTAATCCCACAGAGAGTGTGTGTAAAGTTTATGAAATGAAAGATGCTTGCATGCCTATCTCAAATGGAGAGTTCAATGGACACAATTGCACTGCCGACTTCAATGCAAAGTGATTTTGTTTAGAGGTTCGAATGCATACAAATAGACTCCAAGTTATGTCCTTTGGATACCAATAGTCCTATCTGATTGCATATTTGATGCTATAAAAGCCAAAACTACTCATATGTTAATATTGCGGTCTGATGACCATTCTCGTCTTATGTTAGGGCCAAAACGAAAAATAGGAATCAATTAGCTTTTCATCACTCTTGATCGGTTGGCTGATTTCATAAGCTGACAACTAGCTAGTATGGAATTTCCAATTTGTATACTTGTAAGAGTGATAATAACATGTAGGTAAATGGACTTTGCTGTCCTTTCCACTTTTACTCTTTTTATATATAAATGAATTTACAAAACAATTTATAACAAATTTGCCTCACTTTACTATAATACAAATAGTTGATTAATTAAACATAGTGAGAATAGATCAGCTAAAAATCTACAAAATAAAAGTTGAACACAAGATATTTATGGTAACATCCTTCTTAAATTGACGTTGATTGATTAAGAAACATTAATTTGTCGATAAAAAAATTTATGCTTCTCATTTGAAACAATTTTGGTGAATATATTTGCATAGGATCGTGAAAACATAAAGAAGAGAAACATGATGATTAGTCACAAGTTCACGAATATAATGACGGTCAACTTATATTTAGTATGTTCATGATAAACATGATTAATAGTGATTTGCATAATAGTACCATTATTAGCATAGAGAGAAGTCCAGTGAGATTGTGGAAATGTGAAATAATCTTAAAACGATTGAAAGATATAGCATGATGCTTCAATTACGTGGATGACATTAAAAATAAAATTTTATTTCTTACTTTTCTAAGATATGATGCACTACAAGCAATCAATTAATTACTGACGGAAAAAACCGATGCTAAATCCAATTATTCTGTCGGTATTAATATTTACTGACAGAATTGAATGTAGGTAACTATAACGATGAAAATGTCATATGTCCTTCCGTTGGTAAAATATATCGACAGACACACTGACCGTCGATAAATCGGCATAAAGATACCAACGGATTAACAAGAATGTTCAGTAAATTAAACGAACAATTTACTAACGGTATAATGTAATCCGTCGGTAATATTGAAATACTTTTTATGACAGTTTTTTGTATTCCGTTGATAATATTTAACCAATTTTTCGACGATTTTCTGTATACCGTCGGTAATTGGAAGTTAGAATTTTAAAAAAAATCCTGACATTAAATTTTATTTGATGATCTAATGAAAAATGCATAATTTCAACAGTTGTGAATAATTTTATTTGTGCATATTAAATTTCTTTGTCTATATATTTAATTTGTTTAAACAGAAGTTGATTGATGATATAAAGTTCAAATTTTCTTAATTGATAATAAAAACATTACAATGTACATAACATATCTTTGAAATTGAAAGCAAATGGCTATAATAATCTTAATGTCCTGGTGATGGAGGGTGCTCTGAGGTGCTAACCCTCACCTTCAACTGCTTTAGCTCCTATCTCAGTTGGGCCATCAGCTTCATTTGCTCTTGCATGTGAGCCATTTGGTCCATCTTCTCTTGCATGTGAGTCATCCTCTCCACCAATGTATCCACTATGGCCCAAAGCTCGGTTACTTCCGACGATTGCGCTTGTCTGGTATATGTTGATGTACTGGATATGGAGGATTGCGAATAACAAGTATTCACAAATGACCCTAGCCTAAATATCATTCTATGACAGTCCCTACTATCGACAACATCAAAATACATCTGAGTCTCATCAACAGGTTGTTCCTCCTGAGATTATCGTTGAATGGTTTGTTGTATTTGGTCCTATTAGGAACCAATGTTTACATTAGTAAGGGAATATTCATAATCGTAAAACTAAATGATTATAGAAGAAATAATAATAAGGCATTAATTTCACATACATTCAGTTCTCTACATCGGCTATTGACGAATGCACACCGTTATGCTTCTTGGTGTGAGTATGCAAAAACAACTGAGTAGGTATAGGAGGAATACCCAAAGACTTTACTTGCATATTTAACCTAAATGATTAGATGTGAACTATATTTAATAAAAATTTTGGCATAGTTTCCCTTATTTTTATGATATGTCCCCCTGTTGAACAAATAAAAAAAATTCAATATAGCCATATATGGCACCAGACATTTATACCATTACCGTTATCTATAATACAGCAAAGTAAAACATGTGCAAAATAAGTGTGAAGTTTCAATACTTACATGTCTCTGTACATGCTCATGCTGGGTTATTGATCCTTTCGTATGTATGAGAAGACTCTCTCCCCTAGGGCCTCTACATCTATTGGTGTAGTTACGCTTTGAGATTGTCATTGCCACAGGGCTTCTCCAATACTCCTGCCATCAACTCCATATTTTCTTCGAAATATAACGCATTCGTACACTAGCCTTATGTATCGCACTAATAAAGTCGTGATAACGTGTACGAACTCACCTCTCCCATAGTCTATATATGATGGTGTCGATACCAGAATCCTAGAAAAATTCTTTATGAAATAAAAAGAAAAAATTTTAAAGTACTATCTTGTAATAATATTTATGTCATTAGTGTATATAAATCAATATAAAACAAAACTAAATGATTGTTGTACCTCAAACTCCTGAAAGTAAAATTCCTTTATTGCTTGAGAGATATTCTTTCAAACATAAGACCAATCCATTCTTGAAATTTAGAAGTCATATTTCTGGAACACAGTCCATATGGAACCAACCTAATATAAGAAGTAATTTTATACAATGAAAAAAGTGATAAACCTATAACTTAATTAAAAACAAATAGTCATTAATGTGATTTCACTTACAAATTGCCATCAATTGTTATGTGCTTTCTTTCTTCTGGTCCCTCAACTCCAGTCCTGTAGACGTCTCCACCATCCAATAAAGTGGTATTGGATGATATATCAGTTGGGGATGGGGATGGGGATAGGGATGGTGTAGCATGTCCTGCAGTAGGTGATGCCTCATCTGCAGCTGTAGGCCCTGGAGGGGGAGGAGGTGAGTTAGTGTGAGCTATAGAATGTGACGATCCACCTACATAGTAAGTGCTGCCGAACATGCCTCTAAACCTGAGTTGCATTACCTCACACTGTCTCTTTGGTCCCATACTTTTATTTGAAAATCATTGTTTATCGAATTTTCTACTTATATAAGAATTTGAATTCAATATTTGACACAATATATGGAAAAGAAAATAAGGTGATTTGTTTAATGTCATATTCAAGTACAAACGACGAAAATGACAGTTAACAATCGTAGAACAAAAACAATAACAACCCTCATTTAATAGGACATAGGACAAATTCTTATAGATACAACAATATATCAATGTTCAGTTGCTTATCTAGTATATTGAAACGATAAATCAAAATGATATAATTATTTTGTTTGATTCCATGTGACATGGGATTCGGTAAAGGTAAATAAGTTCCCGATGTCTGGATTCCCGAGAAGTTTCCTGGCATGTTCAAACGCACCAATTGAAATAGTGATACGTCTTCCCTCAGGTGTAGGTTTTTGAACACCTTCGTGCAACAACATTTTTGCTATAGTTAAACTTGTAGAGGATATAGTGAATGCATCGCCGGTCTTAGTATGAAAGACTAACTCTCCAGATAAACTACTAGAGGGAACTGATTTACCTAAAACATAATCAGTATATAACTTTCATAATGTCATATTAGAAAACGGTTAAATGAACAAAAAATGCATATTATTGCATATGTGAATGTCCCGACGAGGTTTGTGGAATTGACGAATTTTGTAAAAGAACCGATCTCCCTAATCCTTGACATACTGTTGTGACATTGATCTCGCCTCTATCGGCATACATGTCATTTTCGAGATTCAAGGAAGCTTCAAACATATAGTATAGACCATCAAATATGAATATATATAATAACTTCATCAAAGGAAATGAGATGTACATAATAAGGAAAGTGACGTTGTCCAGATCATACTAAACACCTTGAAGTAGAAGATCAGCCATAGAAGGCACGATCCTTAGTGTATGAAGTGGCAATTTTTCCTGCATACTTTATTCCTTCATTTGGAACAATTTTGCCACATTCCTCCCAACGAAAGGAATTACTGCCATCCGGAACCAGTCACCATGTCGACATTCCTTGAATGAGATTTTCAATGAAATTTTGTACATAATATACTGAAAAGGAAATAATTTATAACGTTGATTAAAAAATTCAATTACAAACATAATTTAATCACTATCATAACTTAATTGTAAAGTACAATCATCATCTTCTTCGGAAGAATAAGAATCAAACTCGGGCTCCTCTTTAGATTTCTAACCCTCGTCATCCTTTCTAGATGAAATTTCAACAAATTTGTTCGATGGATCGTTTAAAGGTTCATTATTGTCATATGTCACAGATGCATTTATAAAAGTGACATCTTCCTGAAACGCTTCAGTGTCAACTCTCTGCTCTTCTTTTTTATATGATTGGAAAACACCTCTAGGTTTAACTATATAAACTGCCAACCAATCTATCTTATCTCGTCGCAAGCTTGGAAAAGGGGCATAACACACCTGTTTCATTTGCATTGCCAACACGAAAGGTTCAAACTATCTCAATCTTCTCCTTACGTTTACTTCAACTAGATTGTATTGGCTATGCATTTTTATTCCAACATTTAGAGTCGGGTCATACCAGTCACATTTAAATATCTCACATCACTTAATTGGCAAAGCTGGGTACTCAACTTCAAGTATTTCAATTAGTTTACCATAGTAATCCATCAATTCTCCTTGTATGGCAACTCCACTATTTATTGTTTCCATGCTATGCCCATGATATTCTGTATGGTATTTGTATCCATTCATGAAATACATCAGATACGATTTAATAGTTCGTAGAGGTCCTTTTGAAAGATCACTAATGAACTTGCTCTTTATTGGATTTTCTACAACCTATATAAAAGAAATTATCATACCATTAATGTATAACGTGATGAGAACACTTAAATATGGTATTGAACTATTAGAATAGTTGTAAGTAAGAACTTACATAATGTATTTAGATAATACGAGACATTGTTACGCAACTCTCGAAATGCAATTGGAATTAGCCTTTGCATAAACACATGACAGTTATGAATTTTCATTCCAAATAGTTTGTACTTCCTCAGGTCCACACGCTTAGCCTAGTTTGGAACAAAACCATAAGAAAACTTCAGACTTTTTAACCATTCACACAAAAGCTCCTTTTGTTTTTTGTCCAAAGTGTAACATGCTTTCGATATTTTCCCGTGCGAAGATCTTTATGTAATTCATTCCTTCTACAAAAAAGCTACAAATCAGCTCGCGATTTTGTATTGTCTTTTGTCCTGCCTTCAATGTTCATAATTGTATTGAGCAAGATGTCAAAAATATTTTTCTCAATATCCCAAAAAATGCTTCGTTTTCTCCAACCAAAGTTTTGACTAATGCTTGTATTTACTTCATCGGCTTCAAATTCTGTTACTTTTAGCAAGCCTAATTCCTCAATCTCTTGCAAAATTTGTTCACCAACTTTTATAGGAGGAGGAGGTGTTTTGGCCATCCTATTTTTAATAAACTTTTGTTTATTGTGTCTAAATGGATGATCTGAAGGAAGAAATTTCCTGTGATTGTCAAACCAACATATTTTGCTCCCGTTTGGAAGATAAAATGCATCAGAATCATTGCAACAATAAGGACAAGCCAATTTTCCAGCTATGCTCCATCCAGATAACATAGCAAATGCTGGAAAATCACTAATGGTCTGCATCAAAGCCACCCTCAACACAAAGTTCTATTTCAGAGAGACATCATATATTTGAACACCATATTCCCACAGATGTTGCAATTCAAATATCAATGGTTGTAAGAACACATCAATTTTATGCTTCGGATTTATAGGCCCTAGCACAATCACTGTCAAAAACATATATACCTCTTTCATACACATCCAAGTAGGCAAATTATAAGGAGTCACTATGATTGGCCATGATGAATATTACTGCCCGGATTGACCAAAAGGTTGGAATCCATCCGTCGATAATCCCAACCTAACATTTCGACATTCAACAGCAAAATCAAGATGGGTGTCATTGAAATGCTTCCATGCCAATGCATCTGATGGATGAATTATTACTCCATCTTGCTGTTCATGTTCAACATGCCATCTCATATGATAGGCAGTAACATCAAAAGCATAAAGTCTTTGAAGTATTGGAGTTAGCGGGAAATAATACATCTATTTCCATGGTACTAATTTTTGTTTCATTGAACGTTTTCTAGGCTTAAACCTAAATTGGACACAAAAATTTGCACTCTTCTAAGTCCACATTATCTCCCCAATACAACATACATCCCAATTTGCAACAATCAATCTTTTCAACGGACAAACCAAGACCCCTAATAAGTTTCTTCATATTGTAAAAACTATCAACCATTCTATGATCAGCAGGCAATGATTCGTTATACCATTCTGGAATTTTATCAAAACTACGATATGAAATATGTCCTTCAGACTTTATGTTCAATATTCGAGCAATTGAAGACAATTGGGTCATTTTTGCACAATTTGGTCACAATTCTCGATCAACTGACTGTAGTAAGTCAAAAAACTGTTTTGCTTGTAGGTTTAGTTATTCTTTAAGATTTTCCTTAGTTTCCTCAAAGTTATAACTGACTCCATGATAAATCATTCGCATGTATAAATTTTTTTCTTCCACAAAATTTATTGTAAATACAATTCTCCTTTCATAGTCATTTAGGTTGACAGATGATTGTGTTTGATTACCTCTTGAGGTGCTAGAATTGTAAGGTTCCTCATATCATGTCCACTCAAAATAATTAGGGACAAACCCTTTTCTCAGCAAATGCCCATTAACTTCATCAATAGTAAGGAAACATTTGTGTTTGCACTTTTTATATGGACATCTGATATTTGGCCCATCCATATATGAAGGTTGAGAACATGCATAATGATGCATAATGAATAAAAGCTTCCACTCCCTCAACAAATTCAGGATTAATGAAACCATCAGTAGTTTTTCGTCTATACATCCAAGATCTATCCTAAAAACTCATTTCTGGACAACAGTTAATGTAAACAGTTAATCCATAGTTAGTATCATTCATGTTAGCAATAAATTTCAAAACATCTTACATAATACATGTGAATGAAGATAACAAGTTCTCGTTATAAACCTTAGAGTCCTCGTATTTTTCATCGATAAGCCTTATAGTTACTATGGATCACAAGTTATATTTAAGGTTTATGGGTTAAGATCTAAAACAATTGTAAACTTAACATCTAACATATATGTTTGTAATCATATATGTTAGAAGATAATTAATG
>JAOQMP010000007.1:30747294-30759040 GCA_027563575.1 Erythroxylum pedicellare
GGATGCTTTAAAATGTTGCTATAAATAGAGGAAATGCTGAGGCTTCAGAACAAGCACCAAAAACACAAAACCAGCATTCCTTCTTTCTTCTTTCATTTCTCTTTTAGATAAATTTATTAAACCTTTTTCTATGTTTTGTAAATTTTCACATATTAGTAAAATTGCTCACCCTCCGATCGTGGATGTAGGTCACATTGACCGAATCACGTAAATCTTTGTATTCTGTCCCATTTTATTTTGCCTATATTTATTTTTGTTATTATTTTTTGGGCCATTAAATTCAACCGATATTTGATTCGAGGGCATTTTCCTCAACATAATATATTCAAATTGGTTGAAGACCAATTTATTATTTACAATATGCTCCTTTAAAATTAAAGTATTTGAATAAAATATCTCAAATAATTTCCCTGTTAGTGGATCCAATATTGATTTCATGAAAATAAGTAATTTGAAGTTTTGAGTTTATGAAATTTCCCAAATATTTCGTGTCAATGAGGATAATTTACTTTATATCAATGTTTATTACCAATCATTTTGAGTCCATTTCATCACTTGATTTCAGATACAATAAATTAGTTTGTATTTGATTCGATTCAATTCATGTTAATCTGTTAAATTTGATTTATTTAATTTTAAATTGAAATTTGAGTTTGATAAATTATTTTAGGTTGGTCCTAAAAAGACAACTCGTAAAGTGCTTAAATGTGATTTGTTTTGGCCTAAACTATTTTATGATGATTATATATTTTGCAAGTCTGGTGATCGATCTCAAAGAACAGGTGGTGTAGGACCAAAAGACCAAATGCCACTCACTAATATCCTAGTATATGAAATTTTTCATGTATGGGGAATTGATTTTATAGGCCCTTTTCCTTCCTCTTTCAGTAAGTCATATATTCTCGTTGCTGTGGATTATGTTTCAAAATGGGTTGAAGCTAAAGCTACTCATACTGATAATGCTAAAGTTGTTGTCGATTTTGTTAAGTCTCATATTTTTTCAGGTCTGGATTGCCTAGAGCAATAATCAATGACCTCGGAACTCATTTTTGTAACCAAATTGTTGAGGCTTTACTGAAGAAATATGACGTTACACACTGAACTTCAACAGCATACCAACCCTAGACAAGTAGACAAGTCGAAGTTTCTAACAAGGAAATCAAATCAATTTTGGTGACAATGGTTAATCCTAATAGGAAAGATTAGAGTTTGCATTTAGACGATACGCTATGGGCATACAGGACAACATATAAAACTCCTATTGGTATGTTATCATACAGGTTAGTATTCGGAAAACCTTGTCTTTTGCTTGTAGAATTGGACATAAGGCTTACTAGGTTGTCAAACAACGCAATTTGGATTTAACTGAGGTTGGAATTAATAAAAAATTACAATTGCAAGAGTTGGAAGAGATACGTAATGATGTTTATGAGAGTGCTAAATTCTATAAATAAAAGATTAAGGCCTTTCACGACAAAATCTTAACTAGAAACGAATTTTTCATAGGTCAAAATGTCCTTCTTTATCACTCTAAACCTCTTTCTTGGTAAATTACAATCTCGTTGGATAGGTCCATTTATTGTTACTAATGTTTTCTCACATGGTGCAGTTGAAATTCAGAGTTTAGACACTTTTAAAGTGATGAAAGTTAATGGACACCGATTGAAACCGTACAATGAGAATTTACAAGTTGAAACTGCGGAAGAAATTGAACTGGCTAAGTTAGTTTACTCTGAATAAGTCAATAAATTTTTTCGTCTAGTTAATATAACGTTAAAGAAGTGCTCTTGAAAGCCAACTCAAGATTTATTTTAATTTAAGTTGTTTCATTTTTTATTTCATTTTATTTGTCTTAATTTTCTAAAAATAAAAAATTAACCTGTTAGTTTTTCTATTTGTTTTATTTTTAATTTGTTTAAAAAAGGGTGTATACCGACAAGCATTAATGAGGTAAGGTAAGCATGCGTTACTGTATGTTTTGTTTTACTTTATTTATTTATTATTTATTTTTATTCTTTTGGTTAACTCCTTCGTCTCTTTTGTTTAGTTTGATAGTGTCCATTTCCTTTTTCTCCAAAATTCCAATCCCTAATCGCAAGCCCTTTCTCCAAATCAACAACGCACTCCACTATCACCATCCAATCACCCTCTCCAAATCAACAAATCGCTCACCGGCAGCCCAAAGCCCCCTCCATAGCCACCAAAATGAACCACCCCTCCTAAGCCGTCCATACTCAATCCAACATCTTAACCTCCCAGCTTCTAACCAAAAATGCCACCCAGACGCTCAAGTTGTCTCAATTCACTACGGCTCACCCAACAATTATAACAACATTGTTCTGCAACCAAACCCTTCCATGTTGAAGACAGTTCATCGTCATTTTCTTTTACAGATTCTCCACCATTATCCACAGCTACACAACCACCTGTAGCTCCTGAAGAATTCGATTCCTTCGACACAAATGAGGTCCATACATAACCAGAAGCAGCAGAAACACAGGACCAAAAAGAAGTAGAAGCAAAAATAGTGGCAAAAGAACATAATGTGGACGCAAACAGTGGCAAGATTCTCCCTACAACGCACAGTCAAACCAGAAAAGGTAAAAATGTTGTTTTTTAGAGTAGGCTATAATTGACAGTTGATACATTCAACTCGTTTCATTAGAAAATTGATAAGGATCGTTTCAAAATTGTTTGTGACAGCTATATAAATCCTTGTAAGTTTATACATAATGAAACTTTGAAGACTTTAAATATTCGTTCTGAAATTAAACATTATGTGGATAATATGGGCTGGATACATTACATTAATGTTCAGTACCCTACATATGTGGAATTGACTAGGGAATTTATGTCACTTTTCTTTTCAAATTAGATTATCCAAATTTTAGCTTGTTCGCACTTGGTATGATTGAGTGTAGGCTTATGAATCAGTGGCATTCATTTTCTGTTGCTTCATTTTATGAAAAAATGAAATTTGTGACAAAATCCGTTAATAAAAGTGATGCATTTGTAAATGGTTGTTGTGATTATGTGCCTAAATTTGATCCATATGCATTGTGGTCAGAATGGTATGTTGATTATGAGAAGTATAACCCTTGTAGTTCCAAAAGTTCTTTTCTTTGCAAACTAGCTTTAAAATACATGCATTGTTTTCTTGTTTACAATTTTTCTGGTCGTAGAAAAACTGTAATATAGCTTTAATCTTAGGCTCATATATACTTCTGTTAATATTGGAATCTTAGATGTTGATAACACTAACCTCACAAGTGCTTGTGAGATGAAACCAATGGATTGTGAGTGTTTGTACAAGATGGGACTTGTAGTTAACGATGAAGTTGATGGATACACTTTTGCCCTACTTGGACCGGCTGTATAACTTGTTCCTCGTCCGCATCAACGAAAAAGAAGAACTGTGACTACAAACACCTTCACAGCCATAGCTTCACAACCATCAGTGCCCATTGCAACACATCCTTTTATAAGTGATCCAACTATTTTAGCACTTCGACAATGCATGGAGCGCAGATTAGACAGATTGGAGCACAACCAGCTCATTTTCTTTGAACACCAAAAGTTTCAATTGCCTTTTCCACCAACATCTTGATGCATTAACATAAAAGCTTCTTAAACCTTTATTTTCTTTATTTTCTTGTGTTTTTCTTTTTGCGAGTACATTGAGGACAATGTAGATTAAGTGGGCGGGAGCATTTAATGTTTGTGTGACTGTGTGTTTTGAATTTATTGTTTTGATTTCGATTTTTTTTAATTTGCATGTAATGTGTGTTAAACCACGAAATTCTATCTTAGTAGTTGGAATGAGGTTAAATTGCATGCTTAAAGTCGAATTAGGCTAATTGAATAGAAGGTGAATCATGCTGATCAATTAAAGTAGTTGGTTACATAAGCTTACTTAGAAATTGATGTTAAGTGATTAGGTAATGTATAGAAGTATAATAGATTTTCAATTAAGCCTATGTGAGGAATTCAGCTTATATGATTCCATTCAAAAGTCATTTCATTTCTTTTTGAGTCTGATACTCCCTTAGGTGATTACGTTTAGAACTTGCTCTAAACCGGTTTGAATCTACTAGACTCATGCTAGATAGAAATGATTAAGGCCCTTTTTCTTTTAACCCTTGACTTAAATGACCCACCTATCTTATTTCCCCTTGTAAACCCATTTGAGCCTTTACCTCTTTTGTTTCTTAAAGAAAACACCTTATTCTAACAAATCAAACCTCATTAGCCTTACTTATTCACAAGTTTAATAAAGTGCTAAGTTAGTTAGTTTTGGAACTTCTGGATATATATTTTTTAGACGAGTTTACAGATATTTCTACTCATAGAGTACATTGTATTTAGTTATTGTTATTGCTCATTGTCTCCTTAGTATTTAAACAAAAAGAATCGAGTATAGTAGATCTAATAAGTGTTGAGTAGTTAGTTATTTACCTGCAATTTTCATAAATACATTTTGTTGTCCCTTTGTATACTTAGTGCTTTATGACTACTTGTAAAGAACCCCCTCAAACTCCTTTTGACTCACCTTAGCCTTTTAGTCTTATTACAACCTCAAATAAAGCCCTTTTGATCTATTTTAGCATATAATCAGTGTAAAAGAGATTTGGTGTATTTGCAAGCCTATGGTAATGCGATTTCTTATAGGGAGTATTGAGTGAAACACCAACCTATAATCACTTGAGTAAAATGAATGACTCCCGTGAAGAAAATCCATTGTGAGTTTATGTTTATCTTTGAATAATAGTATCATAGTTGAGTTTGTTTATATGCACTGATAAAAACTAGTCATGATGTGTGTAGCCTAAATTAAATTTAGTAAAATTATTCAAAGAAATCATATATATATATATATATATATATTTATGTTAGATTAATCTTTTTTATTATTTTTTAAACTTTTAATTCAGTAAATCAAACCCTTATTCAATATCAAATTGTCTTGCGTAAGCTCTTTTAGTAGTTATGGACGCGCTTTTATTGGCTTTTAAGAGAAGGCACACAAAAGCATATGAATAAAGGAACATTGTTATAATGGGTAGGTGGACATTTATTTGTAGGATTCCATGACAGCCCAAACACCATGAGTTAGGCAGGCGACGGTGAAGTGTGTGAAACCAGCTGCTTTGGTCAGGGCTTCGTATTGCTTAGCATTCCTCTCTTTCCCTCCAGGTTGGACTAACATAAGGTTATCAAGTTTCCAAGCATATTGAGAAACATTGGATGTATCTGGCTTTTCCGGTAATAACTCATTGATTATCATCAACTTTCCATTCTTAGGAAGTGCTTCGTAGCAATTATTCAATATTTTAATCACACTTTCATCATCCCAATCATGAATCGTTGCCTGCAGGTGACCGCGATTTTCAGAAATGGTGATCAACCATGATGCTTAAAACGCTCATCCTATAAATCATTAAAGATTACCTTGAGCACAATTGCATCGCCTTCTGGCACGTTTTTGAACATATCTCCACCAACATGTTGGATGCCTTTACGCGTGAAGAATCATGACAAGATTTGTTTAGAGTGTTGTTTTGAAGTTTATGTAGAGAATATCTTAGTGACTTGTTAATTAGTACTTGATTCTTACCAGGATAATGTGGTGCAGTTTGTATGACGTGAGGCAGGTCATAGTTAATGCCCTTGATTGAAGGATACTTAGAGATGATCGCTTGGAGGGTTCTTCCGGTACCTCCGCCCACATCAACCAGTGTACTAATCCCTTCAAATCCTTCATATGTCTTCAGAATTTCGTTCATAACCAATGTAGAGGCGCCGCACATTGCTCGATTGAAAATATTTCTGAACTTTTGATCCTCATTCATGTACTCGAACACAGACATACCTTTTATTTTCTTGAACATATTGCCACCCTCAAGAATTAAATCCTTCAAATGAAGCCTATAAACAAGTTAACAAAGAAATAACTAATGTTAATTGAGTAATAAAAAAGTATTATGGCTAGTAAATTTATGTAGTACCCGTACCAAACTTCCAAGGTTGCCGGGTGACATGCAAGAGTCATCAACCCAGACACATTCCCATCCTCTTCTCTGCCCAGAAAATATATACAAGCTGGTGTAAGCCCAAAAACGCTTTCAACTCTTCCATCTTCATGGGTACGAGAAGAGCAAGAAAGCAGTGAGTGAGTGGCAAAGAGATGAAGCATGCGGTCAAGCATAGCAGAGGCCTTAGGGTTGTTAGTTGGAAGCTGAGAAGCAATCTCGGAGGCTGAAGCACGAGCACCTGGTCCTGCTTTTGCTATGATACCAAACAAATCGAGCTCAATTGCTGCATTCAAAACCAGAGGAAATACGGAAGAATTTACAAAATTCATGGCACTGAGACATGCCACCTCTTCTTCACATACGTTGGAACCCATTGATGATGACTTTTCCGTCCCTCAACCTCTCCTTATATGAGCCAATGTTGTGATCATAAGACATGTTAGGATATGTTTTATTATTTAATTTAATATTTTTTATTATTGGATATTTTGGATAATGATTAAAAATATAAATCTAGAAGTCTTATTTGAATTGGATTCTTAGATAACTTTGCACAAACAAAAGTCCATCTTGAATGAAGATTGGAGTGGATTATGTTTCTTTTTAAAATATGGATAATGTAAGATGACATGTGTGAAGGTGGTGTAAAGGTTTCAATGTCTTGAATTTTTTTTACTGTTGTGTTATACTACACGAAATCAATGAAAACCGATGCTAAATCTAATTATTCCATTGGTATTAATATTTACTGACAGAATTAAACGACGGATAAAAGTGTCGTTCATACGAGCATAGGTAACTATAACAACGAAAATGTAATATGCCTTCTGTTGGTAAAATGTATCGACAGAATTAAGGAAACCGTCAGTAAATCGTCGTAAAGATACCGACGGACTAACAGGAACGGTTGGTAAAGAAAACGAACAATTTACCGACGGTATAATGTATTTCGTAGATAATGTGGAAATACTTTTGATACGGTTTTATTTTTTTTGTCGATAATATTTAAACATTTTTTTCGACGATTTTCTATATTCCGTCGGTAATTGGAAGTTAGATTTTTTTAAAAAAAATCTCGACATTAAATTTTATTTGATGATTTTATAAAAAATGCATAATTTCAACAGTTGTGAATTATCTGTGCATATTAAATTTATTTGTTTATATATTTAATTTGTTTAAACAAAAGTTGATTGGTGATATAAAGTTCAGATTTTCTTAATTGATAATAAAAACATTAAAGTGTACATAACATATCTTTATAATTGAAAGTAAATGACTACAATAATCCTAATGTCCTGGTGATGGAAGGTGCTCTGAGATGCTACCCCTCCCCTTCAATTGCTCTAGTTCCTGTCTCAGTTGAGCCATCTGCTCCATTTGCTCTTACATGTGAGTCATTTGGCCCATCTTCTTTTGCATGTGAGTCATCCTCTCCATCAATGTATTCACTGTGGCCTGAAGCTCAGTGACTTCTGACGATTGCGCTTGTTTGGTAGACTTGTTATACTGGACATGGAGGATTGTGAATAATAAGTATTTACAAATGAACCTAGCCCGAATATCCGTCCACGACGGTCTGAGTCTCATCAACAGGTTATTCCTCCTGAGACTACCACTAAATGGTTTGTTATATTGGTCCTATTAGGAACCAATGTTTACATTAGTAAGGGATTTTTATAATCATAAAACTAAATGATTATAAAAGAAATAATAATAAGGCATTAAGTTCACATACATTCAGTTCTCTACATCAGTTATTGACGAATGTCACACCATCATGTTTCTTGGTGTGAGTATGCAAAAATAGCTGAGTAGGTACAGGAGAAATACCCAAAGACTTTTCCTGCATATTTAACCTAAATGGTTAGATGTGAACTATATTTAATAAAAATTTCGGCAGAGTTTTCCCTAATTTTATGATATGTCCCCCTGTTGAACAAATAAAAAAACTCAACACAGTCATATATGATACCAAGCATTTATACCATTACCATTATCTATAAAAGAAGCACGGACATGGACACGCGACACGAAACGAACACGGACACGGGGACACACCAACTTCTAAAATTCGGTGGACACGGACATGACATATATGTAATCAAAATATATTATGAAATTTAGAATTAAAAAAATTCATAATTCATAATATGATATATATTGATTGATATGTTTCAAGACTTCCAACATCTTGATAATTCGTACATATTTAGTACTTTATAAGCTCCTCTAAAAAAATATAGAGCGTATATTCCATTAAACCGTGTCCGAGCCGTCTCCAGACGTGTCCCAACTGACAAAATTTATTTTTTAATTCTAACACGTACGAACTCGTGTTGGACACGTGTCCACCGCGCGTCAGATGGGTGTCCGACATGAACACAACTCCATTTTGCCGTGTTTGTGATACATGCAGCAAAGTAAAATATGTACAAAATAAGTGTGAAGTTTAGATACTTACAAGTCTCTGTGCATGCTCGTGATGGGTTATTGATCCTCTCGTATGTACGGGAAGACTCTCTCCCCCTAGGCCTCCACGTCTGTTAGTGGAGTTACGCCTTGAGATTGTCATTGCCGTAGGGATTCTCTAATACTCCAGCCATCGACTCCATATTTGCTCCGAATTATAACATTGTCGTACACCAGTCTTGTATATTGCACCAATAAAATCACGATAACGTGTATGAGCTCACCTCTCCCATAGCCTATACATAATGGCGTTGATACCAGAACTATAATTCCTTATTGGTATTGCCATTTACATAGTAAAAGGCAAAATATCTATATAATAAGGCTAGGAAACTCATAAAGATCTATAATTGATTAATCTAATTGTTAGACAAAATTTGACTTTTAAATAAAAAAATTCTAATGGAATGGTGAGAATAGAATCACTTCATCTTTGCTTATGTACTAAGAGGGATGTAAAGAGAAGAAAACAATTGCATTTAGACTTTAACTCAAGTCAAATTTGATATGCATCCAATTATGTTGTCAAATCATAATTTGAACAATTATATATTTTAGACCTTATTTTCTAAAAGTATCTTTGATATTTTCAAGAATGTACATATCGCTACTTTTTAAAAATAGACTCCCATCTATATGTATCATCTATTAACTTAGAACATACGTCTAACCATCCTTATGCATTTACACAATACAAAACCATTATCAAATTTTAAAGAACTATTAGGTGCTATTGCTATTATATGACAATGAGTCTTAACAAAAGATGTAACATATTACATGCTTCTTTTTATAAAATATGACCTATGGTGATGTTTGAGCAAATGTCATTCTTCTTTTTTCCTTATAGGGCCTAGGATGATAATAAGTCATTCTCTACACAAAGATGATCCATTTTATACATATGAACTTTAATTTTTATGTAATGTTTCAAATTTTCTTCTGCAGATCTTCTGTTTCCAAAAAATCCATTGTATGTTTCTATTATCTTCTTCCATATATATATATATATATATATAGTTTTAGAATTGTCGGTGCTTGTTGTTTAATGCATGAGGATGAATAAGAAATTTTCATTTTACAGGTTTGATCTTCAGTTCATCAGTAATCATCTCTAACATGAAAACCAAAGTGAAAGGTAGATATTGAAACTGATTCAATGAAACAGATGTGAATGAAACAATATGACCCCAATTCTAGAAACAATTTTTATCATTTCCAAACTTCTAACTGATTGATTCCAACTTTATTGTTTTCTCATTGCAGGAATTAGTTACAGAAACATGGAGTTTATATATATTTTTCCATTTACATTACTTTCTGCTAAAGCTATGAAATTAACCCAAATGCATATGAGGCATTTCATTAAACACCTCATATGCATCAACAAATCATCCCAACTTCAAAAACAAATTTAAGAACTTAACCTTCTAACACATACATATCAACCTAAAATGTTGTTACCCATTGACATAAGACTCAAACATACCAAACAAATAACTCAAACAAACACAAAAAGTTTGACATTATTAACAGCAAATACACGTACGGGTGGGGGTGGGAAGGAAAACAAAATGCAAACCAATAGTGCTTACCTCTTCTGACGCACCACCACCATTCCACCACGCCGATGACGACAGAAGACGACTCACCGGAGGAGAAGATGCACCAGGCGTAATAGGGAGGAGAAGAAGAGAGAAGGAGAGCCAACGGTGGGGAGGGGGGTTGCATTCGAGAGGTTATACAGTTTTCAAAACGACGTCATTTTCTTCAAATTATTAACCTTCAGTCACAAGCACACCACGTCGTATAGGTTTCCCAATTTACCGACAGAATAAACTGTTGGTAATTTCTATCGGTAAAATCAGAATACAATAATGCGCATTTGACTCCCGTGCTTCTTTTTGAATGATTTTATTCCCGTCAGTAAGCTAAACTTTCTAGTCAATATTACTGATGAAACTATTCATTCTAATCGGTAACGGATATTATATTCTTCTGTTTCGCCAACGATATTATTTCGTCGCTAAAATTAATTTTTTTGACACATTTACTGACATAGTTATATTTTCCATCGGTAAACAACAAGGGTTTGTATTCCGTCGTTGTTTTTCCATCAAAAATTCATTATTCTGTTGTAGTGATAAGTAGTAATTTTTCCTTTTGTTCATTTGATAATCATAGTGTAATTATTACTAGTAATTTTTAGTTCTTCCCTAAAACATACATACCAAAGGTGTATTGGTAATTGCTTCAATTTAAAGTCAGATGGTTCTTCTATATATGGTTTCATTTTCTTTTTGATATATTCACTTCATCTTTTTAATCCTTCCTTGTTGAAAGTTCTTCTTTTTGCTTTTAAATAGGTTACTTGCTCCTACAACTCTTCATTTTTAGTTAATTTCTTTTATCTAAATAATACAATGCTCCAAAGTGCCTTTTTACATGGATTCCTACAAAGAATATGACATTTTAATATCTAACATATTGAGGGAATGATAAGAATCATCACTCACAATAAAGTGTTTCAATACAATCTGAATTTTGAATATTATTGCTTCCTCTCCATCCTTAATTTTTAATTGCCTTCATAGATGTTTGTTATAGCATTTTTAAGAGATGGTCTACCTAGGATTAGAGGTACTTTAATATCTTCTTCCACGTTTAATGTAACAAAATCAACTAGTAAAATAGTTTTATCAACATTAACCATGTAAGGCCCCAAAATATACCCTAGTTGAAATAATACATGTGTATGAAAGTACATGTGTGATAGGAGCTAGAATTATGCTATGATTAAAATATGAAAGACATATGACTTGAATTTTTGATCAAGTGGACTATAGTTAGTAAATTGGAATGAATTGATACCATTAGAGAATTGAGGTATTTAAATGTATATTTAGACTACGAAAATTATCAAGTGACAAGTTAAGTTGGTACATGGAAATTGGAATGACTAAGCCTAGGAATTAATGATATTTGGCATAGCTAATGTATTGGCATTTGGCATCATCCATTGTGTGACAAATGGCTTGGCAAGAATATGATAAATGACATTGTTAATAAAGTGACATTGTTGTAATTAAATTGTGGCATTTGGCAGCATTCATTAAGTGACAAATGGCTTAATGGAAGTGTGACAAATGGTAGCTTAAGTGCAGGACATATGTGACATATGCAAAGAAGACATATGCCTTATAGTGGGAGTGACACCTAGATGATGATGAAGCAGGTTTCTG
>JAOQMP010000007.1:30762855-30775282 GCA_027563575.1 Erythroxylum pedicellare
AAAAATAAATATTAAAACATATAAAAAAAGTCAAATAATATTATATAAATCTTAAAATAATGTCAAGATGTGTTTGTGAGTAATGTGAGAATTATATGTAAAACATAAAAGTAAATAGGGCTAAAAAATAGGCTCATTAATTGATCTGAAAAAGTTATCTGAAAAAGTACTTTTTTGAAAAGCTCCAAAGTTGAGCTTATCAAAAAGTAATATTTTAGTTTCCAAAAAAGCTATTTTTATAAAAAAAATATTTTTGAATTTTACAGCTAAATATTTATTCTTAAAAATAGATTTTGCGGTAGAAAAAAGTATTTATCTATTCTTCAAAAACTGAATCAAATAGGCTCTTAATGATTAATTTTAGGTTAAATAAGATCGGACTGGACTTATTTACCAACCCTAAATCCGACTTATGCCCAACATTAGGTCATATGCGGATTCAATTAATACCATTTAGAGAACTTGTTTCCGTACGAACAAGAAAACAGGAACAAAAAAGAAAGGAAACATACAAGTGGACGACAGTGGACACGCGCCAGGATCTGAAAAGCTATGTCCCGAGGCCCTCTGCAAGTGGCCAGACAGCTAACGATATACACACTAACCAAAAGTGAAAGAGAGAGAGGTCTATCAAGGTATAGTATATATATATAGTACAATCGATGAGATAAGAGCTTAGTGGTCACTGCAATGGCAGTCGTAGTAGATGTAGAAGTAGATGTAGTAGTGCTAGTATTCGTACCTTACCACAGTTGATTGTCCTTTCTTCAACCTCTACACTGGTCTACTTTTTCCATGTGTCAGGACTCAGGAACTGCCTTCCAGTTCTGTTTTTGTTTACATAAAATTACAATTACAGAATTTGTTTGATCTCTTTTCATTTTAGATTTTTAGTTTTATTTATTTATTATATAAATTCTCAAATTAGGCAAAAACGAAAAAGTACTATAACTATAGCTTTAGATTCTCTACGTTTGGCAAATACCCATTAAGAGGTAAGTTTATGTTTCACTAGATTTTCTCTTCTTTTTTTTATGTATTGAGTAGACCAATGTCTCACCATTAATCACTACTTGCAGATAAAAACATACGACGTATGCTTATACATATGTTTAGGTCAGAAAGAGGAAGTCTCCATTATCCAGTTGCTTTCTGTGACTGTTAGCTAGTTCTTTTCCAAGCCAAAGCAAATATGAGGAGAGGTAAGGTGGTGTTGAAAAGAATAGAGAACAGGATCAATCGCCAAGCAACCTTTTCCAAGAGAAAAAATGGGTTGGTGAAAAAGGCTTGCGAACTTTCTGTTCTTTGTGATGCTGAAGTTGCTCTGATCGTCTTTTCTAGCCGTGGCAAGATCACTGAATTTGGTAGCACAGAGTAAGAGATATACACACACAAACACAGACACACGTACACCACTCTCTTCTCACCATGTTTTATGTTTGTATATGTGTTGGGTTTCAGCTTCTTGGATGAAGAAAAATTTTCAGGACTTTCTGGGTCTATAAGAAAAAGATGGAAGTAGCATGCTAGGTTTGTTCATACTGTGTGAGCGTAATTATGGAAGTATCGTGTTAGGTTTGTTCAAATTAGCTGAGCATATCTATGGATACTGTAGCTTTGATGGTTGACGAGAGAGATCGAGGTGAGCTTCCTGTGGATCCAGGCCTTTAAGTGGTTCTTGGTACATATCTGAAGCTGATTCCCAATGTTACCTTGACACGTTTTGTGTACTTTAATTCTCAGATCCTTCGTTGTCAAGTCAGAATTAATCATGACAGCTTTCACCATTAGGGTTTTTATCTCTAATATGTCTCTCAATTTCCTGTGTCTCTAGCTCGCTTATGAATGTGGAAACTTTAAGGCTAGTTGTTTCTGTTAGTACCAGATCTTACTGAAGTATCTTTTGATTCTTGTTTCTGATACATTTTGCCATAGAAGTTGTTGTTGTTCTTCTTCTTCTTCTTTCCTTTTTTGGGAATGAAAGAACAAAACATACTCTTGGTGGTATCCGGAATCTTTCCCGTTCTTTCACTTCTTTTCCTTTTTTGTTTCTGTTTAGAGGAATAATTTGGATTGGAGTTCACAGTTTTCTTGATCTGAAATCTCCATATAGTCCTCTTTTGGTTCTGTGTATTACTTATCTCAGCTGAAAGCATATACCTCTTATTGTTCCAAGAACACTGAAGCAAATCTTGAGTTCTTCTGTTCATGTTCAAAACAGTAGCTCAGTGATCTGTTGCATGATGCCATCTTCAGTACACTTTCCTGCAATATCTAACCTAAATAATGAACATTTCACCGTTCCTTCTTTCATCAATTTTGTTTGAGGTTTCATAATCAACTTCGCTTCTTCTGTTCCAAGTTTTTGAATCAGTACGATTCTCTCTTGTTCTTGATCAGGGTAACAAAGACCATCCAACGTTACAGGCAATTTTGTTACACCTCAAAACAAAACAGCAATGTTGACGATGGAACACAGGTTTGTTTTCTTCCTTTCTTGAATCAAATCTTAATATTTTCGAGTACTCTGATTTGTTTCTTTTTGCTTAAGTTCCATTTGGATGAGAGTTATTAATAGATATTGCATTTGAATAGTATTGCAACTAGCTCAATTTGATGATAATCCCTTATAACTAATGCCTTTGTTCTCTTGATTGCTTATGCAGAACATATACAAAGAGATTTCAATCTTGAAGGCAAAATACGAATCTCTTCAGCTCTCTTATAGGTTATGGATTAAGTGCATTTAATTTTTTGATAAATTACTTTTAATTTCAATACTAATTTCAAACTTCGGTACCTTTAGTGTCTATATATACCATCAACTTGCATTCATATTTTGTTGTTGGCAAGTTAATTGATTAAATTAACGGATAATCTTATCATTTAAAAAACATTTTAAAGATTATTTTAGTTTTCGTTTTTGTTTGGATGTTAATGGCAATATACTTATATTCTTGTTAGGTACTAATGACAAATTACATATTAAAAAACTTAAAGATAAATTATTTTAATTATTATTAATAAATTATCAATAAGAAGTATTTTATTTTATTAAAACAAATAATTTTAAAATTAATATTTATTTTAAAATTAATATTTGTTTTAAATATATCTTAATAATTAGATTTTGTTTTATTTGAAATTTATATATTTTTTAAATAATTTAAATTTAAATATTTATTAATAATTATTTCATTGAATTAAATTATTCTTAATTCTTATCAATGATTAATATATTAAATAATTAAATAATATATATTTAAATTGAAATATGAATAATTTGTAAATAGATAACTTTTTGTCTAAAAACAAGAAAATTATAAAATTTAGTATGATATTTGAGTAGATTATACAAGCCTAATATTCGAAAAAGAAATTGATACTTGTGTTGTTATTTTTTTAAATTAAAATGTGTTAAAATGGAATAAGAATTATTAAAAAGAGTCTCGGATTATTATAAAATAAAAAGTTTAATTCAAGAACATGGTCAACAAAGCAGGGTATTATAGAATAAAAAACTATACTATAAATTGAATTGAAATGGACTTAGGATATATTCAAGGAGCCAGAATAAAGGCTTAATCTCAAATTGGAAATAGATATCTATATGCAACAAAGGATCCAAAGCCTCTTTTGTATGTAATGCTTGTTTCCTAGTGTACTAAAATGTAGAGTTTGATAAATATTGATAAAGGCAAATGCTGGGAGAAGAACTTGAAACCCTAAGCATCAAAGAGTTGCAGAAGATTGAGAGAAGACTAGACAAGACTCTCTCTCAAGCTAGACAGAAGAAGGTACTTCTGCTTAAATTTTCTATGAGTATTACCATGGAAAAAGAGCTTGACCTGTGATATTAGAGATCATGTCTTCTCTTAATTATTCAAGCAAATTATTTTATATTACAGACACATATGCTGTTAGAGAGACTTGAAGAACTGCAAAGAATGGTAAGACATATGAGATTGGTGGTTTGTTTTAGAATTGTTAGATCAAATACAGGTTTTAAAGCTTCGACGTGCATGGCAGGAGCATGAACTTGGAGAAGAACACAAACAACTCAAGATTAAGGTCTTTGTACTTGGTTTCAATACTGATTCGTGCATGGTTTATATATATGACTGATACGTAGCTCACTAAGTATGTTTAGTGAACTATAATTACAGCTGCAGGAAGCAAAGTATCATCAAGATACTCAACTAGGACTCCAAGTTGAGGGTCCTGATCAAAATAGGGTTCAACCATTTCAAGTCCTATCCTGTTGAAACCATCATGCCCTTTGTAAGTACGGTATATTATGATTTTTTTCATTGAGATAACGAGCAAAATATATGAATTAATCCTTAAGATTTTTATGAAATTTTAAATAAATACTTAAATTTTTTATATTTTATAAGTTAATTTTTTAATGTTAATGTATGCTTATAAAACAAGCTTTATTTATACCAAAAATTAATTAAAGACCATAAGATTTTTTTGTTTACGAATAAGTCATTAAATGGATTTTTTTTTGGGAATTAATATTAATGATAGCTTTAAATTTTTAAGATTTTTAAATAATTTTAAGCATAAATGCTTATATTGAACATAATTCTAAACCATCTAGGGTTTCCTTTAATACTTTTGCAAACAGGTTTCATGAAATTGGTTCCTGGGTGAAGACCTTTGGTCCAACTGCCATGGAAGATTGAACTAGCTAGAGCTCCAGTCATGGAGGACTCCTGTGTCATGTCCTTTGCTCCTCTAGTTTGTGTTTGAGGATCTTGGGTTCCAAATAAGCTCCATCAGAAGTTGTTATTAAAGTCTGGTGTATCAATTATTATTGCTATAAATAACATCTGAAACTAATAATTCTTGTCAAGTGATCATATACGCATGTGTGCTATGTAGCTTTTTTAAGTTAAATTGTGATTTAAATTGAAAAGGGGATAAATAAGTTTAATAATGCAAAAATTTGCAATGGGCTTACGGTGCGCACACGAGAAGGAAAGTTAGACTACACACAAGTTTAAGTGAAATTTCATTCTAAAACTACTTGATAATATGTGGAGTAGTCCACTTGACTTATATGTTAATCTTTTTCCTCATCTTTTTTCAATATGGGACACTCACATGTGGTTATTATCAACACTCCCCCTCAAGTGCAACCGGGACTGGACATCCAATTGTCACTTGAAATAAATACAGTATTAACCGGACCGGACCGCTAGGACTGAACATTAAAACGGACAATCGGGAAATTAATAATCCGAACTAAACTTGCTCTGATACCATAAGAAAATTTGCAATGGGCCTATGAGCCCACACGAGAAAAAAAAGTTAGACCACACATAAGCTCAAGCGAGGTTCTATTCTAAAACTAATTGGCAATAAGTGGAGTAACCCACTAGGCTTAGATATTAGTCTTCTTTCCCTTCTTTTTTCAATATGAGACACTTACATATGGATATTATCAATAAATAATTGATAAGATATGATTAAGTTTGCGATTATATTAAATTGGTTCGACCATTTCAACAAATGAGTTCGATTTAACTTAAAACGTGATTGAGTTTTAGTTTAACGTAAAATGTTATTCTATTAACCTAAGATTTTAATAATTAGCTGATTTACAAGAGATTTAATTAAATAACAAATAAATGAGATGCAAAGAACAATTAATAAAAGTTAATTCATCCAAAAAAAACAAAGGGTCCATAGTATATACCAAAGTGCACAATTAGATATCACTTTACGGCACACGGGAAAAGTGTCGTAATCATCAACGTCACGAGCGAATCCTTCCATGGAAATGCAAAGTCTAAAGTTAGAATTGGTTTAAAATTAAATTAAATTAATATAATTAGTTCTAATTATTTTATTTATATATTTTAATAAAGTAATTTAAATTTGTTTTGATTAAAATTTGAACAAATTGTTTTAAAATTTTGAAAAATTCAACCGATTCGTCTGATCGAACCATAAAATTTTTAGCCAATCATTTTTTATTTATTTATAATTTTTAATTTAATTTACTTTAATAATTTTTACTATTAAAAATCGATAAGTTTATTAATTGATCAATTTAATAAATTAATAAGTTCTTATGAACTAAAATAAATAAATCAATTTTTATTTAATAATATATTTTTAATTAAATTTTAAACAATCTCGGTCAATTATATTTTACATTTTTTAATTTTATTTGATCTTCAATCAATTTTATAATTATCGATTAAATCTTATAAACTTTAAATATCTCTTTCTATCGGTTTAACTTTGGTCGGGTTCTTAAAATGTAGCCAATGATCAAACAAAATTAAAATGAAGGAAGAGAGTAATACTCTAATAATACAAGGGGCGAAAGGTAAATATTGTAAAATATGATATTAAAAATTTACAACTTTATTATCTTCTTTCTCTCCGTCTCAGTCAACTTAGAACAATCTTTCATAGACTAATACAACAACGGCCACCGAATTCACCTCCTCTGGTTTACATTTCTATCCTTTTATAATACCACCATCACCAGCAATTCTTGTTGCAGTTCTATTTTCTCAAAGTTGCACGCTTCGAAATGGCTAAAGTCAGCCCTCAAGGTACGATTTTTATGCTCTGTTTCTTGGGTTTTGTGCTCACTTCATTCCTGGTTATGTGAGCTTTTTCTAGGATTTTGATGTTCATTTTTATCATATTGAGATTGGTTTGCTATCTGGGTTTTAGCTGGTTTCATGGTTTTGTGTTATATATCTGCTTCTTCTTTTCGTCGTGTCGTTCTTTGAGCATTGGTTTGATGTCTCTTCCATGAATTCTTTATTGGATCTTTCTCCGCAGATCTCTCTCTTTTTAATTACTAAGTTGGATATAGACGCCGTGTTTCATGATTTATTAGACCATCTTCTGGTGCAAAAGAGACGCTTTAGCTGATGGGTGTGCATTAACAACACTGTTACGAGATGTGATTGTTTGAATAAATTTTACCATTCTTGGCTTACGATCTTATTACGTACAGGGTTGTGTTTCTTGTTACCTATAAGTTTGACATTGTTACACTTAGCTAAAGATTAAGTTCCTGTTCTTGATCCGAAAATGGCTGCCGTAGTCGTGTTTTAATAGTGCTTTATATAACTGCAATTTCATTTTCCTTCGAAAAAATAACGATTTTTTGTCGGTCAGAGAGTCCGATTGCAATTTCGATGCACCATGCTTCTTTTTATCTGTATGGAATGTTGTGATTCTTTTCGTGGTAAATAGCAATCTTATAAGGTGACTTGTATGTCTTAATCGTTGTTATATTATTGAATCTATTATCTATTATTTCTTTTATTTTAGTATTCATGATGTCTTCAGACAGATGGAAGTGTAAGTAATTGGAATAATCGTGTTTCTGATACAGAAGGAGGGCGTGGAGATAACAGTTCACTAGTTGTTTGCTTTGGGGAAATGTTGATCGACTTTGTACCAACAGTTGGTGGAGTTTCACTAGCTGAAGCACCTGCTTTCAAGAAGGCTCCTGGTGGCGCACCTGCTAATGTGGCTGTTGGAATATCAAGACTTGGTGGTTCATCCGCTTTTGTAGGCAAGGTGCATCTCAATCTTGTTTGGAGTTACTAATGGCTCATTGTTACATAGTCCCAACTCTTGGTTACTATCAAGTAAGATGCTTTCTGCTTGGATATGTTGAAACAGAGAACTGGTAGGCTAAATTTTAATCAGAACTATGAGTAGCCAACCCTTTACCACGTCTCTGGGCATTGAATATCAAATGTTTGTGTTTGATCACTTTAATTGCCACCAATATTTGTTTTAAATCATCAGAATTTTTATGTCTTGCATGTCAACGTATTGTGACAAAGATAATAAGTGTGCTGTTTTCCTTGGTGATAAGCATTCAACGTCATTTCTAACGAGGTTACTGCTTACCATTCGCATCATTCTTAGAATTGAGCTTCTGAAACACCTGATGTTAAGTCAATTACTTTCTGTAGCCAATGGATACTGTAATCCCACTATGTTGTACTCTATTTCAAACTATCAGCACCCCGAAATGTGCCTTTTCTTTCTTTCTTTCTTTTCCTTGTACATGACAAATTGAAATGTCCATTGTCTCTAAAATGTGTTTAGATATGGTTCCAACTCAAATTATTTCTCATTTGTATCTCAGCTTGGCGATGATGAATTTGGGTACATGTTGGCTGACATTTTAAAGCAAAACAATGTCGACAGTTCTGGATTGCGGTTTGACTCTAGCGCAAGGACTGCATTGGCATTTGTAACTCTTAGAGCTGATGGTGAACGTGAATTCTTGTTTTTCCGTCATCCAAGTGCAGACATGCTTCTTCGTGAGTCAGAATTGAATATAAATCTCCTAGAGAAGGTTCATTTCTTGTCACAATCACACAAGATTTACCAATTGAAGTTGAGTGTCATTTAGGAAACTCATTTGCAAATCTTACTGATCGCAGGCTAGGATATTCCATTATGGTTCTATTAGTTTGATCTCAGAACCGTGCAGATCAACTCACCTTGCTGCCATGAACATTGCAAAAAGGTCTGGCAGTATCCTGTCTTATGATCCAAATTTGAGGTTAGCATTGTGGCCATCAGCTGAGGCTGCTCGGAAAGAGATAATGGGTATATGGGATCAAGCTGACATAATTAAGGTGCAGTCACTCAGTGCTTTTATTAGCTGACACTTTATCCAAATCTAATGCTTTCCCCTATTTTTCAGTACCATGAATTATTTACAACATTGTGTTGATCTTGCATAATGGCAGATAAGTGAAGAGGAAATCACATTCCTAACTGAAGGTGATGATCACACTGATGATAATGTAGTCTTAGAGAAGCTTTATCATCCTAACTTGAAGCTTTTGATTGTAACTGAAGGGTCAGAAGGTTGTAGATACTACACCAAGGTAACTTTCTCAGTTTCCATTTCTAGATATTTACATATTATGATTTGATTGTCATTTAAGCCATAAACCCCTTTTTGCTTCGTACTTCCATGTAGAAAGATAGCAGCATTCAGTATACTGGCCTCCTAAATCTCAATTTGTCTATGTGTCAACTAGACCAGAAACTAGATTTCATTTCCTGGTCTGGGAAAGAAGTTGTTACTACAATTTTTAAGGAATTAGTTCGATTGATGATGTCAAAATCTTGGCTATAGTGTATCTATAGCATGCCATGGTCATTGTTGTTGATATAAATTTAACCTTTTTTCCTGCAAAGAAATACATTCTTTTCTTATCTACGTCTTTTGTATCAATCTTCATAGTTGTTATTTGTAATGACAAGAACCATTCTGATAGTTGGAATTTTAAATAGTGAATCTTTTGACTATATGAGGAACATATTTTAATGTCAAAGATTCATAGTTGCAAGTATCTAGTGGTGGAGATCCATGATCTGTAACTTGGTTGATGTGGCATTAAGGAATTATAATTTCTAAAATACGATTGCAGGAATTCAAGGGCAGGGTTGCTGGTGTTAAGGTAAACCCCGTTGATACGACTGGTGCAGGCGATGCCTTTGTCGGGGGAATACTGAGCAACCTAGCTTCTGATCTTGATCTTTTCAAGGTACATATTTTTGAATGCAAATAGTCTCTTCTTCTTCTCGTGGTAATAACAAAGACCTTGGACATCCTCGTGTTTCTTGAATAGGGAATGGGACTTTAAACCATGATCTTTTACCAAGATAGAACTTTTAACCATGACCAACTTAAATCACTTAATTTTACCTCTTTCATATAAGTTTTCCTAGTTAGCAGGAAAAGTTTCTAAGTATAGCTAGCAGGAAAAAATTTCCATGTAAATGCCGTCGAGCTCCTTAATTCATCAAGTTCTTCACAAGCATAGTTGAACAGAAAATTGAATTTAGGAGCCTTTAGTGTGAAGTCTAGGTTATTCACATTCCAGTTGAATCAAAACATAGTTTAACAACCTCGTTCTTCTTATTGTCTCCCTTGATTATGCAGGACGAGAAGCAGTTAAGAGAAGCTCTTCTTTTCGCTAATGCCTGTGGTGCTGTTGCAGTAACAGAGAGAGGTGCAATCCCTGCTCTACCCACGAAAGAAGCTGTCCTGAAACTCTTGAGGAACATCAATGCTTGATGAAATCAGACAGGAAAATCTTAATACATGTTATTTCTTCTGTTAGGCTGTTTGTATTCTTACATAGGTAAGAGAAGGTAAAATTTTTGCTCCATTTGTTTTTCTTTTCTCTTTTTGTGTTAATTAAGGAATTGTATTAATACCAAAAAGGAGTTGCATGAAATCCCAAAAGCCTAATAAGGCAAATACAAGGATATACTATAGCTTCCAGACTTCTTTATTCAAATGATTCGTGAAACTTCATGATCAGTAAATAGTCTCCTTAATTGCTTAGCTAAAGTCACCTTATTTACCAAATCTAATTGGTGACTACTCTTGAGTCTTGACTACTTGAAGCTTTGTGTTAAATTTGTCTGAGTCAAGGTTTCATTTTGCCAAGTAATGGAGATTCTCAAGATGTAAGACTTGGATCTGACTCCTCAAATAGGCGTTAGAATTCACAAGTTTGAGTCCTCCTTTATAAAATTTCATTTAGTAGACCTCATACTAATTATGTATGAAAGTATTAAACTTTATTATCCACCAGTTAGATCGATTTTGTCGCTTAATTTGAAATCATTGATTCATCAGATAATAAAAAAGAGTTGTGTTATTAACATTAGGTGAATGTTGACAATATCTTTTAGCTGTCTTGATGAATTATGGAGTAGAGAGGTTGATGGAGTTGTTGAAAAATGTTATGTATTCTGACAGAGAAGGGCCCTGGCCCTCGTTCTGGTTCACAATTTATCACTGTCTGTCTGGGTAATCATTTCCGGATTCTTCCTTTTGAATGTACTGCCCTGTAATCATATTCTTGTTTGACACTGAATCCACAGTTTCCGTTTCCGAATGCTTCTTAGCTTTTCCTCATCCACTTAGCTCTTACCATTTTCTGGGTCTCACTACCTTTTCTAGATTCCTGAGTTTCTTGCTTTATTGTGTTCTGAAAAACTCCATCATTCATGTCAGACATATATATATATATATAACATATACACGCACACGCAAAAGAACCTTCATTTGGTTTCGTTAATGCCATTCCAGGGACAATCCAAATGCAGTTACGGATGTTTAGGAGATTGGATAATCCAAAAACACCCTCTAATCTTCCAAACAATGTACTTTGGTTTGTCCATATCCTGTAAGATGCACAGGACTGTTCTTGATGTACTCATTCATCACTGTTACTCCAGTTATGTTTCAGAATTTGGAAGAACAGAAGTTTTACTGTTTCAAATTCAATATGCCACGGTCTGTTTTCCTCCTGAAATACCAATTCAAGTAACCATTACAGGTGTATAGTAAATGCACCTTCTTCAACCCTCTTATCCTTTCTTGCAAGAAAAAAGAAAGAAAACTTGAATGAATCATGCAGTTGAGAGATTGCCAAGTTAATCAATAGTCTTGAATGCTTCTTGTTCCTGACCATCATTTGAAATGCCTTTTCATTTACATTTAAGCTCCTTCACCTAATTATACCAATCAGGGCCTGACCCTGACCACGAGTAATGAAAGTTTCCCTGACCCTAACTAGTCATTCACCGAATGTTCGAAACCTATTAGGCTCCAAACCGTATGTTTTACTAAGTCCATTACCTAAGCCTTTGTCGGTAACGGAAACGACAGGTTGGTGACTGTTTACGTTATAGTTTCTTCTACGTTTCAACGGCATAGGAAGCGGGAATGAAGGTGGAGTCTGTACTCTGTAACACCCTATCTGCCATTAACATCGTTCAGAAAGTTGACGGAAGATGACATAAGAGTAATCAGTTCTTCCGTATTCGGGATTACGCAGACAAGTCGTGGGCCAAGAAGTAATCACAGGTGACATTGCATTTTAGTGCTAACTAATATATAAATATGTAACATAGTCTTTGTCCAAATTTCAGTATTCTGGCTTGAACAGTGCAATTTCTGGCATTTGGTCTTGGTGGTTGGATAACTCTTTAAGTAGCTGCTCTTACAGAATTGTCTTCCAAGTCCAACCTGACATTGATCAGGTTTGGTTTCTTCTGACAAGACCATCTCTTAACATTAATTTACAGATTTATATATTTACATGACAACCACGTTATAAAAAAAGTTACCAAATTCGATTTAAACTGATTTGACTTTACGTTTATGATTTTTCTTAAATCGACACGATTCATGATATTTTTGTATATATTTATAAGTTAATCTGTTTAAAAGAATGTATCATATTAAATGAAATTTAATAATGAATCTTAATTTTTTTGTCTAGAGTATAATTAAAACCTTATTAAGACATGTCATAATAAAGTCTTTTTTTCAACGAAGAATCCGCAGCTGTTATCTTTTAAATGCACACTGGGTAAACTTTTAGATTGA
>JAOQMP010000007.1:30820276-30835345 GCA_027563575.1 Erythroxylum pedicellare
TATGCATTCTTACTCCTTCTATTTAACTTACACCATACTATAC
Organism: Erythroxylum pedicellare; assembly: GCA_027563575.1. Lineage (NCBI taxonomy): Eukaryota > Viridiplantae > Streptophyta > Magnoliopsida > Malpighiales > Erythroxylaceae > Erythroxylum > Erythroxylum pedicellare. The sequence continues at coordinate 30,820,320 of JAOQMP010000007.1, forward strand.
TCTAACTTAATCTTAATTTCTCCATTTAATACTTCTAATTCCCTCAATCTAAGAAATAAATCCTCCTAACATTGATATAATAAGTAAACTCCAAATAAAATGATTTATCTAGCAAGAACACAAATTATTTAAATCATGCTTAATAAAATAAAAAAAATTCAGGGCCCAACACGATCATTGGAACTAGTTGTGTATTTTGAAACAAATTTGACAAAAATGGTAAGATGGTAAGAAACAAAGCTAGAATTGTAGCTCAAGGATATAATCAATAGGAAGGTATTGATTTTGATGAAACTTATGTGCCTGTTGCTAGGTTAGAATCGATTAGAATTTTACTTGCCTTTGTATGTTATAGAAAATTTATATTATTCCAAATGGATGTTAAAAGTGCCTTCTTAAATAGATATATTAACAAAGAAGTGTTTGTTAAGCAAACTTCAGGTTTTAAAGATTAAAACCGTCTTGATTATGTGATGAAGTTGACTAATGCTTTGTATGGTTTAAAGCAGGCTCCTCAAGTATGGTATGAGAGGTTAAGTAACTTTCTGTTTAAGAATAACTTCGAAAGAGGAAAGGTAGATAAAACATTATTTATTAAGAAAAAGGAGAACGATTTACTTATAGTGCAAATATACGTTGATGACATAATATTTGGTGCCACTGATCAATACTTCTCTGAATAATTCTCAGATTTAATATAGGGAGAGTTTGAAATGAGTATGATGGGAGAACTATCTTTCTTTCTTGGATTACAATTAGGCAAACAGAAAAAGGAATCTTTATTAGTCAAGATAAACACACAAAGGAACTCATCAAGAAATATCATTTTGAGAATGTCAAACCAATAGATACTCCCATGTATTCTGAAGCTAAACCTGATAAGGATGAAGAAGGCAAGGCTACAAATGAGACAAAGTATAGAGGAACGATTGGATCACTAGTATATCTTACAAGCTCAAGACTAGATATTATGCTTAGTGTATGTCTTTATGCATGCTTTCAATCAAATCCAAAAGAGAGCCATCTTCAAGCAATCAAGAGGATCATTTGCTATCTTCGTTACGGACTTTGGATTATGGTATCTAAAAACTGATTCTTTTAACATAGTTGGCTTTTGTAAATCAGATTATGCGTGTGATAAAGTTAATAGGAAAAGCACAAGTGGTCACGACTAATTTCTTGGAGCATGTCTAGTTTCTTGGTCTTACTAGAAATAAAATTACACAACACTATTGACAATTGAAGCCAAATATAGTAGCTGCCAGCTGTTGCACTCAAATATTATGGATGAAACATCAACTATAGGATTTTTCTCTTAATTTTGACGATATTCCTATACTATGTGACAATATAAATGCAATAAATCTCTCTAAAAATCCTGTGCATCATTCTAAGACTAAGCATGTAGAAATAAAACATCATTTTCTTAGAGATTATCTTTTTAAAAGGAACTATTGATCTTTTACATGTTAAAACTGAAAATCAAGTAGTTGATATCTTTATTAAGCCACTGTTTGAAGATAGATTTTGTGTGTTAAGGAAAGATTTTGGTATGTGCAGACTATCATATTAATTCTGTATCAAGATTCTATACTACTTCTCTTTACAGATATTAGTAGGCTCCTTCTAATCGGTTCTTTTATGTAAAGACCCTTTTAGTTTAGAAGGACCTTTTTAGTTTAGAAGGACCCTCTTAACTTAGAAGGCTCCCTTAGTTTAATAAGGTAGAATACATGTGTCTTAGAAAGGCAGTTCTTTAATAGCATCATTTTAGCATTTAAAATGTGTGTGCTGCCCTGATAGCTTTTCGTACATGACTGACAAAAGATATGCAGACAATCATAGTTCCTTTATTAATGTATTCGACTGCTCATCCTCACACAAAATCAATGCTCAAGAATTTTTTAGTATACATTAAATATACTTTCTTCTTCTACTCATCTTTGTTATTCTCAGAAGCGTCGTTCTTTCCTCTCTATACCCTAACTCTCTACTTGCTCTCAAATCTTATAAACTTCACCAAACTTACTTACAATGGCACAAACAAAATCAAACGGACAGAAGAAAACCTTAGCTTCCTCTTTTAGCCATAACAAAACTCTCCAACATGAACAAACTCTAGTTTCTGAGTCTTCTTCTCTATCACCAATAGTAGGATTTTTAAACACTCATAATGAACCTGTTTATATTATCTCTAAGCCCCAAGTTTTTGAAACACCCATTGAAGAGACTTTAGAGGAGAGAAATAGATAGGATTTGGCTATGCTGTCTCTAAAATCAGACTCTAATTCATCCTCCGAGCACAACAAACCAATAGTCAAACAACAATATGTCTCTAACTTTAGTAAAGAAGAAGAAGAAAAAGAAGAAGAGAAATAAGAAGAAGGAGAAGAAAATAAAGAAGAAAATGTCGAAGAAAAGAAGAAAAAGAAGAATTTTCTAGTAAGGGGGAGTAAGCGAGAAAAGTAAGGTTTCATTCTCCTTCACTCTTTACCCATTCCCACTCTACCTACTCCTATTCTATCTACCCTCTCTTCTAAATTTTCGACACCTCCTTCCACTAGTCCTCAACCTACTTCCAAAGATAAGAAAGTGCTGAAGTGCACTGGATCGTAAATGATGATGGTTCAAATGAAGAGCCAACTCAGTTAATACGATGACCATGGACTAGAACAAGTGTTGCAAAAATAAGATGAAAAAGTTGTTAAACAAGAAGGAACCCTTGACGCTAAAAAGAAAGAGGAAGAATAATCTCGAAAGAGAAAAAGAGAAGAAATAATAAAAGGCAAAGCACCTATGGTTGAAGAGAAGACTAGATGAGCCACTTTATAAAGAAGCTTTATTTGAAGAAATCCCAAAATTCAAAAAGATCAAAACTGAAGAAACAAAAGAAAGGAGTCTTCAGCACCAGTTAAGTTATTTTAGTCAATGGAAGCTAAAGTTAGATACAAAATGCATTACAAGAAGTGCAAGGTGGTTGCAGGATGCATTTTGGCTCCTCTCTTGTTCGATGAAATTGGTATTCCCATCTACTCTCATTTTCTTACTGTTGGTTGGGAACATTAGTTGAATTTGAATGAGACATTGTGTGATGACTTAGATGTTTTGATACACATATGAGGAAAAAAAAGAAATTTATGAAAAGTTGACAATAATCTCTTGGGTACATGAATGTGAGATCTTGACTACTGAGAAAATCTTGGCAAACATTATAAATATAATTCTTGTAGGCAGAACTAACCTTCGTTATCATAAATGAGATATTACTAATCTTGATCTAGGAGAAGTTATGGATTTATCTGCTTATACTGAGAATGCCCATGAAGGGAGACCATGGTGTAGACATATGAACTTACTACTAAGAAGCCTTGCATCAATATCAGCCACTTTAATTTTTCCAAGGAGTAGTTCAATGGAAAGATATAGTCTCTTAGATACATATATGGTGTATAATCTTCTAAAAGGCAATAAGATGAATCTCCCAGTAATGATCCTGCTATTTATGGTAGACAAGGGAAGTCATAAGAATACAACTGGTGGTCTGTGTAAGGCCCTAAATTGTACCCCAGTTGAAATGTTACATATTCATGAAAGTACATGTATAATAGGTGTTAAAAATTATTAGATGATTGAGAATTGTGTATGACTTGAATTTTGGAATAATAGATCATACCTAGTGATTTGGAATTAATTGATACCATAAGAGAATTGAGGTATTAAAATGTACATTTGGACTAGGAAAATTTTCAACTGGCAAGAAAAGTTGGTACATGAAAATTAGAATGACTAAGCCTATGAGTTAGTAACATTCGGCATAGCTGATGCATTGACAAATGGCATAGTTAATAAGTTGACAAGTGGTAGTAATAAGTATGTGACAAATGGTTTAATATATTGGTGACATTTGGCAACTCTAATGTGGGACAAATGAAGAACATGCATTGTGACATATGTCGCTACAACTTGATGACACCTAGCAATGGATGAGGCAAGTTTCTGCTGGAGTAAATTTTATTTTGCTCATTCTTCACTAATTTGCACTCTCTCCACCGACACTCTCTCATTTCCTCTCAACTTTTAGAGTTTTTGGGGTCATTTTCTCTTATAATCCTTGTAAGTTACTACATCAAGAAAGCTACTTCATACTAACTTTTATGTTGTTATCATCTTAGTGTTAAAATCATCTTACATCTACCAAGATTTCAGAAGTGTTTTGGTTGCATAAAGGGATGGTTTGTTTAGTTCTTTGAAGAAGGAACTTGAAGGTATTTAGGTAAGGAATTCTAAACTTGATAGTTTGTATTAATACAAGTTTTATGATAATTGAATTAGCATGAAATATGTGTTAAGACGTTGATAAATAAATGCTGGAAAAATGATCCTTATATGATAACTTTTGGTTTGGTTTATGGAAGATATTGATTTGTAAGTTACCTAATGAATGATTTTTTAATTGGTTTGAAAATGAATTTGATAAGGTATTGAAGCATGAATAAGGTAGAATTGAAGTGGAATTGGTGGTCTTTGGTGAAGGTGTGTTGAATGGAAGTGAAGAAGTCAAGTTTTAGAAATAAATTGGAGATTGTGGTTGAGTGAACCTTCGGTTCACTCATCCCACGTTTGTAGGATTTATAAGGCTTATTCCCACGGTCATAGAAATTACTTAGGAAGGAGAAAATATTGGTATTGGGAAATTGTTGGACTATATAAGGTTAAGGTGCTTTATAATGGTTTAATTTGACTTAATTAAAGTGTAAAATGAACCTAGTTTAATGTGGAATAAATTCATTAAAGGTTCTAAAAGATTTAGAATGTTTTTAATTGAAGTAATAACTTAAAAAAGGTGTTATTAGATAAGAAAGTATCTAATTTTGGAACTTATAAGTTGTTAAATGAAGGAAGTATACTTATGAACACAAATGTGTTTTAAATGATAAAAATGATGTGTTAGTTATGAATGTTTGAGAATTGAGAACTTACATGAGTTCATGTAAAGTGTAAATACTTAATGTATTCATTGGTGCATTATTACAAATTCTTATGTTTATAAAGCATGTTAAGTTTGATCAAATAAATAAGGTCATATGTTATGAACTACATTATTTACAGGAAATCTGAAATCTGAAATCTGAAATGGTTTGTTTTAAAACTACCTAGTCATTGTTGTGATAAATAGGCATGCCTAGAAGGGCTTGCAGCTGCTCCTGTAACCAGACACTAAGATGTCTTCAATAACTAGACACTATGGTGTCTTATGTGCCATACACTTTAGTGTCTTCTGATTTTAAACACTTATGTGTCTTTTGCTTTAGAGATTGAAGTCTGTTTTATTTCATATACTAATCATAGTATCTTCTATACTGGTCCCATTACCCACTTTTGTAAAAAGGATTAGCAGTCTAACTTATTTTGTATTCTAATACATGTTCAGTTTTGATATAAGCAATTATGTTCTAATAAAAGATAACCTCCGATCTGATACAAAATAAGTTCTGCTCTGACATAAGTTATATCTTGATCTAAAAGGATTATATCATATTTTGATATTTGTACTTTCTGTTTTGATATGTATGAGTTTTGTTATGATGTGAGAATGCTTTCAATCTATATCCATCAAATTGTGAGAATGCTTTGAATCTATATCCATCAAATTATGTTTTGAAGCATAATGTTTAGATTACTCTATAATTTTAAACAATTAAAGGTTGTATGTGAATTGACATGATATAGTGCGTGTGAATGATAGAACACTGTTAGAAACAGTTGTTAGTTTATATCTCGCTTAGTTATTCCCCACTAAGCTATATGCTTAGCATGGTGGTTTTGCCTCTGTGTAGGTTATGATAAGAAGTTTAAAGACTGGGACAAGGACTACCGCAGTGGCCAATGAAGAATGTGTTCTATTTTGGAGTTTGTTTTGTTTTGAAAGATGTATATTTGAGTTTTTGAGTTGTATCTGACAATATGAGATGGTTTGTATTTTGTTTAATGGTTTGTAATAACCTTATCACTGGATGGATTATGTTTAAGGCATGTATTTTGATCAGTTCATTATATATGTATTGTATGTTTGCTTGAGTTTCTGGGAATGCATGTAAGAAATGTTTGGTATGTTTTAGATTATTTTGCTTTTGTTTTGTATGACACTTACATATCCTCCTAGGGGGTGTGAGGGTGTTACAGTTTGCCATATGGGATGCCTTTAACTAAGATTTTTGCCTATTATGGAGTGTCTTTTGACAATCTAGATTGATATGAACCTAGAAAGTTTCATTCTTCTATTCCCTACCAATTCAGATATAAGCTAAGAGACAATGTGTGGGTGGAGAAGAAAACTAAAAGAGCAACAGACCTCTTGGGTCTTGCCTCACAAACATTAGCCTTTGTTACACTCTAGAGCACAAATGATCTGATCCTTCAACAACTGAAGGAAATTCTTTCTAATCAAGATCAAATGCGTAGCCAGATTGACAGCATGCAAAATCAAATTCTTAACATGCAGATTTTGCTTCGAAAATTTTTTAAATCTCTTAAATAAATTTGTCTTTATTTTTGCTAGGTTTGTTTTTACGTATTTGTGACATTTTTTGACTTGTTAGTTATTTTCCCTCTACTTTTTAATAACGACAAAGGGGGAGAACCAATGATATATTTTCTTTTCATGATACATTTTCCGTATTCTCTATTAACTGTTGATATATTATTGAATTATATTTGTGAACTTTAAATTTATGATCTGCATAAAGAAATGCTCCTGTCACAAGAAAATCCCCTTCTAATCATAACTGTGAGTAAGAATGTATAAAGTTTACTAGCATCTTTCGAAATCCTTTATTATTATTATTATTAATTTTGAAATATATATGATATTGCTTGTTATCATCAGAAAGGGAGAGATTATTAACTCAAGGTTTATTATTAATGATTTAGATGATAACTATATAATATTTTAAAATTAAAATTAGAGTTATTTTCTTTTAATGGTAAGGAAAAATTTCTTAAAAGGAAATAAAATCAAAAGAAAAATGCCTTCTTTCTTACAAGAACTTCTTTTAATGAACTTACCTTATTAGAAATGATTCCACGACAACTGGAATGATCTTATTAATTTGAACAATTAGCTCCAAAATTTTCGACAAAGCTTCTCTTTTAAAGTCTAAATATTGGAAGATTCCAACAGAGATGATATAAAAGATTCGTTGGATACAAAATCAACTCAAAATCAAAATGAAGTAATGACTAGTTGAAGAAAATTTCTACGTAAGGAAGAGCCACTGCATTTACAAAATACACATAAATTTGCGAAATAATTTAGCAGCATCAATATTCTTGAAAGTCATATCTATATTAAGCTCCTTATGCCTTAAAAATGAAATTACTCTATTGAGAGAGACTATTAAACCCTGTATACATTTTTTTGTTGAGAGTTTGTAGAGGATGTTAAACACTACAAGTGTTGAAGGTTGAAGAATCTTTAAAATATATACTTGTGAGCTTGGAGAGGCTTGTGAAAATTTACTACTTGGAGTTTTATAGTGAAATACTCAAGTTGAATACTTGAATATTGGACTTAGGTTTCATTATAAGTCGAATAGTATAAATCAACTATGTGACTCTCTCTCTCTTTTAACTTTTAAAATTTTCATTACAGTGTGTGTGTTTAATTTATAAGAAGCTCCTTCACTTTTGGAATAGACTTCTTTTGTTTTAATATTGCAAGAGGTTTGTTTTGTTAACAAGCTCCTTTCCTAAATTTAGTAGGTTTTGATCTTTTACATAAATTAATAGTAACTTAAAAATTTTTAAGTCACATACAATTCACCCCTCTCTTACGTGTCTTTGCTTCATCATGACTGAACTTGGGGATAAAAATCAAGATTATTGCAACTAGTCTCTCCCATAACTTATTTCCATGCCTATTTGGAGTTAGAGGTTGCTACAAGGAGGAATAGTTTATGCATATGGTGGCTGAACTAGGAGGGAGAGGTTGGTAGTGGTGGGAAGCTAATATATGGTCTTTGGTAGTCGAAATACTATTTGCGATAGTATTTGCTAATTGGGGAAACAATAGAGTGGGTGATTGTTGCAATATGGTATGATAAGTTGGGAGGGTTAAGATGGGAATTTATAATGCCTTGTTAGGTCTATAGTACTGCTAGTTATGATACAAGTTTTAGGAGAAGGTGTTTAAAAAGTTGTTACCAAAACTAGTAATAAGTTAAAAGGTGCGAGGCAACTTAAAGGTAAAAAGACTTTCTTGCCCTAAAAAAGGTATTCTTACCCTAGTAAAGAAAAGCTTACCTAACCAATTAGGGACCTCAAAGGGCACATAGGAAAAGTACAACAACCAACTAGCCAAAATAACACCTTTAAGAAGAGCATCGACTAACTAAAGTTGGATTATAGGCTACTACAATGTCTAGTAGACTATTGTGGAACAACATGGGAACCTTGTGACTATCGGGAAGTTCTAGGTATGATGGTCAAGATTTCAAGGCCTTTCTCTCCACGGGCACAATACTCAGCTTATCTCTTAGGAACCTTACTCTCTTGCAACACCTTTTCCTCTTTGAAACAATAGTCACAACAGTATCTACACGCTTTCCCTGTTAAACTCTAATCTCACAGCATAATTGTTTTAAAAGCAGTCACAGACTGTCTTAGACTTTCTGATACACAAGATCCTCAAAAGAAATAAATATAGAGCATACTTGTCTCTATATAATGACAAATAGTAACATCACTCAAGACTTAAGCTTTTAAGAGAGGGAGAACTTAAAGAGAATGGAAAACACTCAAACTAATATTCATTGAAATCAAACTTCTTCAAATCTAGTCGTGCTTCCAATGAAGGAGAAACCTTGCTTTTTTAGGCGAAGCAAGGGCAAGAAAGTAAAACTCCCAAGAGACACACTCATTACAACTTTAAAAAAGAAAGTAACTTTAAAGTACAATCATCACACCTTTAACAAAGATACTTTGAAAAAGTAAACTTTCTAAAAAGTAAACAGTATGATGATAAGAAGGAATCTTGCATAGTGGTTTGTGGGTCATAAAGATTCTCTTTCATCAAAAGACTCAAAAGTAAACTTCTAAAGACTATTCCCTTAGAATCCAATGCATTAACGGTCACATATTGGTTCATGTCATGAAATTGGATTGCTTGAAGTGTTAGTATCATCTTAATATGTCTTTTATCGCTTACAAGGACTAAGCTCACACATGTGCAGTTTGTGGAGGAATTAATTTAACTCACTTTCATTAGGTCTGTAACGATCATCACTAAGGTCTGAAGCATCTTGAAAGATTGAGTTAAAAGGTTGAAAAGGTCCTACAGTGTCAGCAATTGATTCTTTTGTGTCATATTGAGGGCTATTGGAACCTGGTATATCAACCTCTGGTGCTTTTGGCTCACCAAGAATAAATTCACCAGGATATGGTCCAGTAGAGGTGGAGATGATTGTTGTGTTAGGAAAATGATTTATCTCTTTGAGAAAACCTTTAATAGATTGAAGCACATTTTCTTGATGTCATGGCCAATATAATGAAGTATGATAAAATTGGACATGATGTTTTGTGTAAAGGACACCAGTATATGTTTCTCAATATGGACGATGGAGGACGAAGAAGGAATGAGTAGATTGTCATCTAGTAAAAGCTTTCCATAGACGATGTTGGGAGATTATCATAGAACATTGTTGCTTCCATTGATCTAGTGGTTAAAACCACTCAAGAAATGTCCATCACAAAGAGCTTCCATTTTTTATGTCACAAATATATTGATAGGCTAAAGAGGAGATATAGTGACAACATAAGCATAAAGGGTAGAGAGTTCCCAAAGATACCATAATATGTTTTCAAAAAGAGGATCATGGAGAAAAGTCACATTAAGGTAAGGTGCTTTGAGGTTGAACATTGTGGGACTTCCAAGAGCTTCATGTTCATGAAGAAAATGATGCAAATAATAAAACAAAACGAGCAAGTGAGGCAACTTCAGGAATACTAGTGGGTGTACTAGCAATAGGAGGAAAATATTTCTTTAAGACGGCAAAGAGATGTTGACTAGCCATTTGATAACTAAAAGCTTTAAAAGATAAAGGAGTTGTAATGATACTTTGTTGAAGAGGATATTTATAATGGAAAAAGGAAGGGAAAATATCAGGAGGCCAAGGTGGATCCTGTTTCAGTAACTTGGATAAACATGAAGTATAAGTTTCCCTGTATGGAATAAACTCACAGATGTAATTAAAAATCTCGAGGAATTGTTGTATCTGTTTCATAGTGAGATGTTCATCAGGAAAATGTAACAACTCTTGTACAATATTTAGACTAGGTTGGTAAAATCCATCTTTGAAATGCATACCTAGAAATTCTATTTCTTTAGTTCCAATGATGCTTTTCGAGGCTAAAAGTATAATGCTATACTATTTAGTAAGATCCAAGAATTGCTTAAGTAAACCCTGATGTTCCTTATGAGTCTTTGAGAACAGGAGAATGTCATCAATGTAAATTATTGCACTGTAAAGGATAGGCTCATAGATCTTGGTCATTATTCTTTGAAACAGTGATGGGGCGACTTTAAGACCAAATGACATAATAGTCCATTAGTATTGTGCATTGGGAATATAGAATGCAGTTTTGTATCTCTCAGCTAGGTTGATAACTAATTGCTAAAATCCTGCTTTAAGATCAAACTTAGAAAAGATAACAACTTCTTTTAAAAATAGTACATGAGTACTGATCTTTAGAAGAGGAGACTTGCCGTCTTGGAGGAATGCATTTAGAGGTTTGTAATCAATTACCAATCTCTTTTTACTATGATTTTGCTCTGAACATTTGTTGACATAAAATGCTTGGCAAGCCTAATCTGACTTTGTGGGCTAAATCAATCCTTGCTTCAGAAGGATAACAAACTCATCTTGTGCAAGCTTAAGGTCATTAGGGTTCATCCCTGGATGTGTGGCTTTTGTGGGATTGATATCCTCATTCTTTTTTAAAGGTAGACTTAGAGAAAAGTTAGCATTTTTCTATAGAGGATATAAGTGAGAAAACTATGCATGTGATTCTGGACAATAGTCTAACAATTTATCTTACAGTGATGTATAAGGTGTAGGAACTTGAGAAAGTTCAAATGCATTTTTCTGTTAATGTAAGGACTGAAAAATGATCGATACCTAAGGCCTGTGGGTAGGATCTGTAAAGGTAAGGCTTTATTGTATATATCTATACCAATGAGAATATGTGGGCTAGGTAGATTGCTTCCAAGTACTTTAATCCAAACTGTACACTATGGAAAGAATCGTATCCTGATCTTTCTCTTTTTAATAAGCCATATTTTGAATGAATTGTCATCTGTAGCTATAAAATACTCATCATATGAGGTCTATGCATTAGAGGATAAAATATTGGGCTTCATGATCTTATAACTGGATCTAGTATTCATAAACTCAATGGCTTTAATGGGTCTATCATATTTGTCTTATCTAAGGAGTTGGATCTGGACATATGGTTATTGAACTGAAATACGATCTAAGTTCATGCAAGTCTACTATAGCTTATATAATGAACCATCAGAGGATTCATCTTCAGAGGTCATTACAGAAATAGCAAACTTTGTGTACTCATCTTCATTAGATTATTTTTTAATCAGATCTGTAAAGTTATTAGAAGAATGAACAAGTAAGATTGATTGTATCTACTTAAATAACTTGACATCCTTTTTAGTCTTGTGAGGACAAGTACATGCAAAGTGTCCTGGTTGTCTAGAGGAAATAGCGATTAGCTTTCTGATAATGCGAGGATTTCTTGAAGAATCGAAGAAATCTTCTTTTCTTTCCATCCTTTCTCAATATGTTTTTCTGATTGGTTTGTAGCCTTCCATTTGTCTTTAGAATTTTCTTCTATGATAGACTTATCAAAGATAAGTTTTCTTTTTGTTGAGACAATCATAAGTCTTCTATTCTTTGCACTTGGTTTGAAGATAAAGCTTCTTACAAGCTTGTTTGAGAAGCAGACCACCTTTAACGATGTTCTTGAATAAGGCATGTTAATCATGCAACTTATCAAGAGAAGCTAAATCAAGCTAGTAAATTTCTCCAAGAGATATATTAGCCATATATTTTTATAAAGAAACAATGGTCTGTTGTAACTCTGCTTACAGCTGATATGGAAGGGATGAGATCAAAGTATATCGAAGATTAAAATCATTCCATCCACTAAAACGATAGTACCTTTAGGTCATGCATTGATAATGCTTATGCAAATCATACTTGTCAAATGAACAACATTTCATGGCAAAATATTCCTGACAGATATGCTTATTAATAAACTAAAAGTCACGCACTAATTCCTTATAAATTATTCCAAAAAGAGCTCTAGCTGTAGTGACTTGGATATACTAAAGTCTTTGATATTTGTCAATACTTTGCCACTATTCTCGCAAAGTACCAGTGAAACGAAATGTAAACTTAGACAAAATATCATGTAAAGGATTAGTCGATCGAGTCATTTGTAAATCTATCCAGGTACAAAGTTTATACAAATAATCTCTCTATTTCTTTAGGGGAAGATCGTCAAAGGTGAACTAAGGTCCTGAAGTAGGCTTAGTTTGAGTAGTTGGTTAAGCAGGTATTGCTTGTGGTGTTGATGCAGGTCTGAAAGGATAAATACCTATGGATTCTGCTTCACTTATTTCTTGTTCAACTTCAGTAGGTTCAGGCATAGTCATTAGAACTTGTGATAATTCTAAGATTATCTAGCTATGCTGAGGAATTAGAAGATGTTTTAGAGATTTGTTCAGATAATGACTCAGAGATTGTTGTAAAGACTTCAGATGTTGTGACAGAGACTTTAGAACAAGTTTCTGTATTATCTTATTAAACAAAGGAATCTTCTGTAGTAAGTGTAGGTGCAAGATTTGCTAAAAACTCTATCTGAGGTGCTTTGTCTTCCTAATAAAGGTGGATTTGATGGAGAACTAGGAGGTGTATGGATCTGTAATGGTTTAGTCTACTGATTAACTAGTTCAGGTTTAGTGAACGAAGGTGATGGGTCAGGAATTGGTTCAGGCTTTGTCTTTGACTTAGGCTTTGCAGGAGTTACCTGAGGATGGATATCTTATTTGTTCAAAGGATAGTTGAACTTGAAAACCTTTAAATATTCAACTTCTTTTGGATATGTCTGGTACATAAGAGAAGTGTATACTGGTTGTATGTTTCGAAATACTGAAGAAGATAAGCCATATACAATTTTAGACTATGCAGATTGCATATTAGCTTCTATTCATTGCATAATTCCTTGTATCTTCCTAAGTTTTTTGGTTTTGACATCAAAGTCAGGTACAAAATATTGTGTAGTAATGTAATGTCAAAGATCAACGTCAAGTTGCTGGATATGAGCTTCATAAGACAGAAACAGTTGTTGGATCTGTTTAGAGACAGTGTCAACTTTATGTTGCATAGCATGAGTCTGTTGACTGATTTCATCTAGCTTAGAATCAATTCTTTAAAAAACTTTGTTCTGTCTTACTGCATTTGATGTCTGCTAGTTAAGTACTTCATCTGAAGGATTTGAGATAAGTGTTCCTTTTGAAGTGATTCCTGTAGTTCGAATATAAAAGCTAGAGATAACCCTAGTTTCTTCATTAGTATTCCTATGTAAAGAAGGAAAGTCTTCCTTATATGGCTTAACCATCATGCAAGGTATAGGAGGAGTCATAACAGGAACAACTGGCTTAGATTGACAAGTATAAGATTTCAGCATCTCACAAAGAGATCTTCGTCTGAATCTTCCTGTTTTTAGACTAATAGATTAGTTGGAATCGTCTAGATCTAGATCATCCTTGTTTGGATGACACTATTGAGAAGGAATACAACGAGGTTTAGACTTTTTCTTCCTCCTTCTCCTTCTTACATACTGCTCATCATCATCATCACGGTCTGACTCAGGATTGAGACAGATTTCACAGTTGGGTTTGCACATAGATAGGTTAACATCCTATACAAATTGTCCACAATGATGATTGATATAGACTGGATCTCTATTAGATTTGAAATAATGGATAGGAGGACCAGATTTACCTTATGTATGAAAAAGTACGAGCTGGATCATATATATAGCCCCGAATGTAGAACGTTCTTCATTGGGCTTTGTATAGATGGACTTCAACATTTCATTTTTTAATGTCTTCATAATCGGAGGAGTTGTTGTATGAAAAGAGTGTTGATGAGGCACATGGAACACCTTTTGTTAATTAGTGATCCATTTAGTAGGCATCAACTTTTCAAGCTCCTTTGTTGGTAGTTGCTTTGGGATCTGGATGATAGTAGTCTGATCATTGGAACGATTAGCAACCATGTAAAGATCATCTGAAGTAGAATTTGAAAAGTTAAGGCCCAAAGTATGATTCTACAGATGATAGATCATCTGGTGATGTAAGGTGGCCATGATGACTATAGGATCTTGATATGCTCCAGTGATCTAGATCTGAACTTGTATACATTCAAACAAAGTGGTATCATCTAACCTAATGATGAAATCAGGTACTATCATCAGTATGACACTTCCATTGTTAAATGTTGTCAGCAAGGTACCAATCAAAGTATTCTACTACATTATATAGGGAGTGTCGAAAGGAGATATCCTAGCTATAGTAGGTATTCCCTTTCTTCCATGAAGTGTGAGAACAAGACATATAGCTCCAACATGAAGATGTGTATGATTATGCTCTCTCTAGAGAGAGATCAACTCCTTGGGAATTTCAAGCTTTATGTATTGTTCCACTATTCTATATTTGAGGCCACACTGTTCCAAACTGGAACTCTAGATGATTTCTTTTACCTTTGGGTAAGATGTAGACAAAATAGTTCGTATACTTATTGTTTAAGAACGATCACGAGTGTTGGACCTTGAATTTTTTTTTAAGTTAAGCATGATTTGAAATAGCTTTGCGGTTTAGATAGATTAAATTTTTGGAGTTATAATTATGTCAAGGTTAGTAGGATTTATTGAATGGGTAAGTGGAATTA
>JAOQMP010000007.1:30871503-30886353 GCA_027563575.1 Erythroxylum pedicellare
TGCTTTTGAAATTTTAAGTTTTGTTACATATTCGTAAAATTTTATTTTTAAGGTATTACTTTTGTAATTTAAGAAATTTTTTAAAAGCCCCATAATCTTTAAAAATTTCATATTCGTTACCTACTTTCAAAAAGTTAACTTTTGATTTATATTTGTGAAATTTTGTTTTTTGGGTAAACGACATGTATCACTTTTGTAATTTAAGAAAAATTTTAAAAGCCTCGTAATCCTTAAAATTCTCGAAATTTGGGTGTAACATGCATCAATTTTAATTCTTACTAGGTAGTTATAATTTATTTTGATATATGAAAAAGATTAAAAAACATTATATTCTCGTATTTATGTTGCATAAACCATTTTTTTAATCGGTTGAACTCGCAATTGTTAACATTAGAGTGCGAACTAGATATGCTATAAAATATATATAATAATTTGTAAATTACAAAATTCAAATGAATTATTCAACAAATTAATAATATATAACAAAATGATGAACTCGGAAAAATTGTATCACTTTTAGCTACTCGATTAACCTACTTTGGAACGGATGAAATTCTCTATGTCCGTTGGGGTGTTCCAACTATGTGTCATATGATTTCATCAATACATTTGTGTAGGTCCTATATAAATATGTGGATGAGATTTAATAGAACAAGATTAGAACACCTTGACGGAAATAAAGACCTAGTTCTAGTTTGCAAGTCCCGATAAACTTATGACTTACTAGAAATAAGAGAAATTTGGTAGTAGTATTGAGAAGAGGTTGGGCAGGCTTGACTTAAATTTATTTTAAGCTCGAGTCTAATTCAAACTTGATTGGATTTAAATCGAATATTCTGCCATATCTAAATAAATTTGAACAGCCTATATGTTGATCGAAGAGATTCAAAACAATATTGTTTTGACCATATTTAATAAAATAATATCATTTTAATATCAAAAAGTGTAAGCTCATTTATGTGGGCTTCTCTCGCTCGAGCATGCCCCCAACACATTTAAATCAATTTATTAAAAATGTAAACACAAAAAAATTCACTTTTCAATTTATTAAAAGTGAAAATATTTTGAATGAGAATTTGAATTGAACTATTTTTTTTTAAATTGACTTAAGCTTAAATTTGATTTTGATTTTTATTAAATTTAATTTAATTAAAGGAGAGCTTTGGAATAACGATCATAAGGTCACAGGTTCAAATCACATAACCAACTTCTTTATAAAAATTACAAAAAGAAGGTTGCATATATTGATGACCCTCCTTTAACTCTCCCAAAGCCGAGAACCGTGTGATATTGGTTTGAATAATTTTTACTAGGAATAATGTCCTAAAGTATTTAATTTTTAAAGATTTTTTTGATTCAGTACTAAGTTTAATTTTTTTTCAATTAAGTGGCTAACTTTTTATAATCTTTAACAGCTTAATTCAAAACATTAGTTATGTTAATAGCTTTTAATTTGGCTAGCATATTTTTTCTAATTCATGAGATTTGAATATTTTTGTTAAAAAATTGATTTCTTAAGATTATAAAAAATTAATTAATTAATTACAAAATTTAAAGCTTGAAAATTTATTAAAAATTTGGGCAATTTAGATCTATTACCCTTTTTTTATTAAAGAAAATATAAAATATTACAGATTACAAAGCTAGATTGGGACACTACTCCCCGACATATCTTCGAGAAGGATACGTTGACACCCCAAAGGTGTAGTAGTAAAAAAAAGTAACACTAACATTGGAAAGAATAGCCAGAGTAGTGGCCCAATCAGTACAAATGTTGCTCTCTCAGTAAATATGATAATAAGCAACTATCCAGTTCTTTGTGAAAAGTTCGTGAATATCCTAGACTATGAGGTGTAGCACCTTAAATTGATTGGTAGAGAAAAATAAGAGTTGATATACCGCGAGAGAGTAACTTCCAATTCTAATCAACGGAACCCAATCTCTAGGCGAATGGGAGGCTCGTAAGATCCAATTTGTGATAGACTTACCAACCCTTCTTGAGCTAAATTAATATGAGAGATGCCATTTACTACAAGACGTATCACCTGTCGAACAAAGTAAGATGATAACTTGAAAGTTGAAACTAGCGTATCCATGCTGTGATAATTCCAAACCCTTTCGACACTGATATATGCAAATGGGTATTTGAAGATCAGTACTTGTTCTTTTCTTTAGAATTAGTTGCCCGTTAAGCGAAAGCTCCATTTTTTAAGCTAAGATGGCTCCTGAACTTACCTAAATATAAAATTGGAGTGACTTTCGGGAAAATGAGAAACTAAGATGAATAAGGTTGTGCTTCCTCTGAAATGGGTTCATTTAGAAAGCATTAGCAGATGCAACAATTTGAAATATTTCAAGAAAATTCATGCCCAGTTAATAACGTCAGGCAGTCTCTTAGATGAATCTGTTGTGAACAGGGTTGTTGAGTTTTTTGGAGGTTCTGTTGATTTTGTAGAGTACGCATGCGATTTTCTTAAGCATTGTGATTGGCCCTTGAGCTCATTCCCGTTTAATCGTTTGATTTCGTTTTATGCTGCGAGTAATGCGTCAAAAGCAGCAGTTTTAGTTTACAGAGTGTTTGTAAGCGACGGGTTTTCACCTGATGAATATTCATTTCCTCCGATTTTGAAATCGTGTGCTAACTTTATGGGGATTGCAGAGGGTAGGCAGGTTCATGGGTTGGTTGTTAAGATGGGTTTGCTTAGTGATCTTTATGTGCAAAACTCGCTTGTCCATTTGTTTAGTGTTTGTGGAGAGTGTAGCGATGCTGGTCAAGTGTTTGATGAGATGATTGTGAGAGATACGGTCTCATGGACTGCTATTGTGTCAGGGTATGTCAGGGCAGGCTTGTTTGATGAAGCTTTATCTCTGTTTTCGAGAATGGATGCTGAGCCAAATGTTGCAACTTTCATTAATGTTCTAGTTGCTTGTGGGAGAAAGGGATGCTTGAGGGTAGGAAAGAGGATTCACGGGTTGATTTTTAGGCGTGCACTAGAAGAGAACATAGAGGCTAACAATGCTCTTATGGATATGTATGTTAAATGTGAGTGTCTGAACGAAGCAAAACAAATTTTCGATGAGTTGCCTGTGAAAGATGTTGTTTCTTGGACGACTATAATAAGTGGATTGGTGCACTGTAAACGTCCCAAGGAGTCCTTGGAATTGTTTTTGGATATGCAAA
Source organism: Erythroxylum pedicellare (assembly GCA_027563575.1). Lineage (NCBI taxonomy): Eukaryota > Viridiplantae > Streptophyta > Magnoliopsida > Malpighiales > Erythroxylaceae > Erythroxylum > Erythroxylum pedicellare. The sequence continues at coordinate 30,874,685 of JAOQMP010000007.1, forward strand.
AGCTGGGCGTTGAGCCAGATGGCATTATACTTACGAGTGTTCTTTCGGCATGTGCCAGCCTTGGAGCTCTTGATTATGGGAGGTGGGTACACAATTACATCGTTCGTAGAGGAATCCAATGGGATATTCATATGGGAACAGCTATCATTGACATGTACGCAAAATGTGGCTGCATAGAGCTGGCGTTGCAGACTTTTGATGGAATGCGTAGTAAAAATGTCCAAACATGGAATGCTTTGTTGAATGGCTTGGCAATGCATGGGCATGCCTGTGAGGCACTCAGACTTTTCGATGAAATGGTTAGGTTAGGCATGGGGCCTAATGAAGTGACGTTTCTCTCCATTTTAACAGCTTGTTGCCATTCTGGCTTGGTAGATGAAGGGCGTCACTACTTTCACCAGATGATGAGTGATGAGTTCAAACTTTACCCGAGATTAGAGCATTATGGTTGCATGGTAGATATGCTTTGCAGGGCCGGACTTTTGGACGAAGTTTTAAAGCTGATAAAAGGTATGGATATGGAGCCTGATGTGTTAATAATAGGAACTCTTCTCAGTGCTTGCAAGGTCAATGAAGTTGGAGAACTCTCCCAAGAAATACTGGATCAGCTTGTGGAGCTTGATTCTCGTGACAGTGGGGTTTATGTGCTTCTCTCAAATATTTATGCTAGTCATCAAAGGTGGGCTGAGGTGACAAGGATAAGGATGTTGCAGAAGGAAAAGGGGATCAAGAAGGCCCCTGGTTTAAGTGTAATAGAGGTGGATGGCAGGGCTTACGAATTTCATGTTGGAGAAAGTAGCCATTCTCCAAACAATGAAGTTCTTATACTTTTGAATTTTCTATCTAAGCAGATCTTTCTTGCAGGGCGTCATGAACATTGCTTCTTGACATAGCATATTCAGTGTATGTTATGTTTTCACGGGGCTTTTATTCACAATGTCACTAATTGTTTAATGTTTGTAACACTAAATTGTAGTTAAAGAGCCAGTATAAGTTCGTTAATATCCAGCAGGAGTTGTTGGCTACCAGATTTAATCCATCTATGCTCACATTATATGAAGAGAGTTCTTTTGTGAGTAAAGAGGGAAAAGGAATAAGAACAGAATTCATCTTTACTATGAAATGAAGATGGTTTTTGATTTGAGGTTTGTCTGGAAGTACAAACTGCATAATCGTGGTTGCAGGTGTTTGAGGTATAATTATCCGTCAAAAATCAAGCACTGGGGTAACATTGGCCTGAGTGACTCTTCGTATGGAAGGAAGGAGCTGAAAGCTCTTTACTGAATGAACCACTCTGCAAATATCGACTGCCCAAGTGACTTAAGGTAAGTCAAATGTGAACTATTGCAATGGTAGGTCGCATGAGTGATCTTTTTGAATATCTGTATCATCATGAGACTAGTAAAAGGTAGCTTCATGAGGCTATAATATGGCTATTCTGCATGAAATGATTTCCTATTCAGTTCATGAGTGCTACAAAAGCACTGTTATGTTGCTCCCTTTATCATTCCAAATTCTTATTTCCTGGTCAATTGTGAGAATTTAGTGGTTTTTCTGAACGATATGAATGGTTAACTATATTACTAATTGTATATTAGATTCTGAACCTACCAGATTACTAGGTTGATGTGAATGAATTATGGGCCTGTATAAGATGCAATTTATCCTGAACTTACCAGATTACTAGGTTGTCATGTGATAATTATGGGCCTCTATAAGGTGCTATTTATCCAAGTATTAGACTCTGAACTTATCAGATTACTAGGTTCTGTTGTGTAGAGGTTTCTGCTCAAAGTTGCACATTTTCTATCGTCTACTGAGAACAATGTGAACAAATGAATGTGGTAGATTGTGAGATTTTTTTTTGAAAACATTAAATGAAAGAATTGAGAAAATCTCTTTGACAACATTCAATGAAAAAATAGTTTCTCAAAGTTGCATATTTTCTATAAAAATGTGAACAAATGAATGTGGTAGATTGTGAGTTTTTTTTTTGTTTGTTTACACAGGATAAAAGACAAAACAATAACAAGAAAAAACACACCACCCTAATCCACACACCCCACTAATGAAGGGTTCTACGTTAGAGTGCTCTTATCATATCTTGTTGGAGGTAGTCCAAAATGATCATCGGTGGCTCCTGGATAAGCTGCAGTCCTGGTCTAGATAAAAAGGCGTGAGTAGCCAACCTATAGGCACACTGGTTCCCTTCCCGATAAATATGCTGAATTTGCATTTCCTATGCTCGGCGAGTTAACCTTCGGATACCTACCACCAAGGTAATTATTATTAGCCATTACTATATTCGACGAAGAAAGAATGTTGATGACCTCAGAGAATCAACTTCCACGATTACATGTCGATAACCAAGCACCCATGTCAGCGTTAGGCCTGAGTGGGTGTGATGATGATGATGATTAAATGAAAGAATTGAGAAAATCTCTTTGACAACATTCAATGAAAAATAGTTTACTAATGTTCTTCCTTTGCTGATTTACTGTGTAGATTTTTCATGCTTGCATTTAACTCCAATTTGACAAATGACCACATATCTGCAGATGGTGATTAAATAAATTTTGCTTAAACTTCAACGTTATTCTGGTTTAGAGCTGTGTATCTCCACCTTTCCTTCTCTACAAAGTCTGCATCCAGGAATTGAGCGATGAAAGACCAAAGCCTGTATGCATCCTCAAAATTGGACAGAAATCCAAATGCAACTGTAACAACAGTCACTCCTAGATTAGGTTTCTCTTTCCCCTTTTTTGTTGCCAATCCCTTTGTTCCACTTGATCTCTTCTCCAGAACTCTTCTTTTCTCTTCTTCATGCTTATCCAAGAATGATATATGATGCAAGAATCCATAGCTAACAGATATATTTTTTCGTTCAGCTAGTTTCTGTACAAGAGGAGCCTCAACATTTTCTCCTTTCCAATCAAACACATTGAACGCTAGAGCAGGTCCACGATCAAACTTTACTTTTGGCCCGTATATTCTAACGAGGGGGGTTTTCTCTGTATTTGGGTGTTTGAGTTTCATCAATGCATTCACCAGCCAATTGATCAGGCACCTACCCCTTTTGTTAATCTGATTCAGTCCCAATGAATCAACCTGATCCAATCCCTTGCATTCAATCTCCAAGATCCCAACTTTGCTGTTTTTCGCATTTTGTATCTGCATCATGTTAGCTGTTTTTCCTGATTGGGTAGTTTCCTTAGTTTCTGATGCTGTCTGCATTTCTGTTGCTCCTGCAGTTTCAAACGCAGAGGTTTCTCCGTTGTCAAGTTCTCCATAGTGCATCAACTGGCTTGATATAGGGCCTGAGAAAGAGTTTGATGTACCTAATTCATCTTCTTCTGCTGCCATCTTAGATATCTGTTCCAGTTCTGTGTCAGTTCCTGAAGGTTCATCAATGGAATGAAACATGATCCTTGCTGGTAGCAGACTTACCACTCCAATGCTTGAGTAATCCTCCAGTTGAGGAACAGTGGTTTTCTTAACAAAGAGACATCCAAACCCAGATGGATTTTCCCCAAAAATCTTGTAAAAGGTACAAACAAGGAAGTCTGGACGAATGAGGGAGAGCCCAAAGCTGTCCATGTCCTTTGGTCCCAAGGCACAAGCATCAATCATGATGTGCCAACCATTCTCTTGTGCTATGTTCATCCACCAATAAGGATATACGGCACCGGTAACTCTAGAATGAAGTGGGAAGACGAATAATCCCCGTTTCTTCTTCTTTTTACTATTACCAACAAGCATCTTTTGCATTTTCCTGGAGCTAACCCTCAGCCTTGGCCATGAGAATTCCGCTGACAGGACTTCAGCTCCTTTTTTCTCAGAGCTATTGACCATCGCTTCCACTGCTACACCTTCATAGTCATAAACAGTTAGAAGCTTCTTGTTAGACTTGAAAGGGTAAGATTCTGCCACAAGTTTGAAAGCCGATTTCCTGTTTGCTGTGAAAACCATGGTGTAATCCTTTTCAGATATATTGAGAAAACTCATTATCCTTCTCTTCATTGCTAATTCTAACTCTGATTCTTGGCCACCATAAAGCAGCTGGGATTTCAAATTCCCTGTCTTGTAAGACAGCGTGAAGAGGGGCATATGTTGGGTTTCGGGAGACGGAATGGACTGAGGTAAAGAGGGAGACGAGTAAGAATGAAGAAGTTGGTTTTTCGGGTCAGATCTTTGTAGCTGGGAATAAGAGAAGAGGCCTACGCCAATATAATCAAGGCAAGTATGGTTGGAGAGTGAGAGATGATGGTACTCTTGGGCACGTATATCGTCAACTTGATAGGTTTCGGAGTATTGTGGGTAAGCCTCGTTGAATTCAAGAAAAGATTCTTCCAAAGATGGGAGACACTCTGGATTGGTGAATTGCTTGTTGGGAAAAATAGAAGCAGCAGTCACGGCAGCAAAGTTCAGACGACAAGTTGCTGATGTGTTTGAAGTTCTGGTCTTATCAGTGTTGTTCAAGGGCGTCCGAAAGCCGAGGATAGCACGTGGACAACAGCAACCATGGAAACATACTGGAGGCCCTTGTTTCAGGCAAGGTGACTGCATCTCTTTATTTACTTTCATGTTGGTCGCTCACTTGCCCTTTTATGTAGACGATGCTTGCAAGGTTTAAATATGAAAAGATCACATAACAGATTATTTTACTTCAGACATGAAAGGTATAGTCATCTCCTACTTTAACGTATGAATACAGATCGAAAAGGTCGTCAGGACAGTAAAGTCTTGGGGTCGGTTGAACATAAAAAATCAGTTCCCACTAACAAGCATGTCATCTTTTAACTCAAAACATGTAAATGATGTGTTTGTCTCATGCTCGAGGATGGAGCAGATTTGGAAAGCAACGACAAGACTTGCCTGAAATCTCGCCGGCTTCATCGATAATGGCTCCCAAAGGAGACACCATGTAAAGCTTCCAGATTGCTTAAAGTTCTTCATAGCTTTTGAGTTGGTCCACGAGACTAGTCCAAGCAACTACTGTAATCCATCAGTCAGTATCGTACATGCTTTGGCTTTATCTTTTATATCGAACTGGCATTTTGGCTGGCTATAAGTTCGATTTTGCCCCCTTTTGAATGAAAGTTAACATAATAAATCTAAATTAATTATATTTTAAATTAAGTTCGATCATAATTTTTTTAAAAAAATAATTTTGAATTCGGGAAAAAAACGAGCTTAATTTGGCTCGATCTCAAAAAAATAAACTAAAATTTAAATAATTTTTTTATTAATTAAGAGTAAGATTGCGTATTATATAGTCTCTTTAAACTTCGCATCTATGCATAATTTATATTAAATATTAAATGTTGTTCATTCTCAGTAGTAGTTAAAGTCAAACTTCCTACATATTTCCATTTCATGACTCGTGATGTTAGAGCCAATTTAACTTTTATTGTTTAGTTCTATTGTTCTGATATTTTCCTGAGAAACAAACAATCCCTCTAAGGAGATGGCTGACGGTAAGTTAGATATAGCTTCATGAAAAACTTATTTGGATTCCAACTTCCAAGCAGCTACAATCATAAAATGAAAAACAGGAAGAGTTCTATAACTCCTCAAGAGTAAGAGCTCATCTCTATTTCCTCATGGTGGAGAGTCTGGAGTCAAGAATCTTCCTCCCCATGTATCTGCATCACATAAAACCAAACTGAGTGAAAGAATCATAATGACTAACGAATATTTCATCGTAACAAGGAAACTTGTTAATGTCACCTTCCAAGCATCATGACAGTAGCTTGAGGGTTAGTCCCTGGAGAGAACAGAAAGGTTGATCCATCGATGACCCTCAGACCATCTATTCCAAGAACCTTGTAATCAGGATCAACAACCTTGCCCACCTGACACCCTCCATGATAATGCCATATGGTCACGACAGTGTCCTTGCAGAACTGTTCCAGGGAAATTGGAGCTGTGACATGTCTTGGTCTGAGGTTCAGTGGTAGGTCCAGTATCAACTTAACGAGAGATTCCACAGACATGCCAGGATAACGAAACTTCGAAAAAGCTTTAGAGTTTATCACATCTATGACTGTTTTCATCCCTTGAACACATCTTTCCAAGTCCTCTGGTTCTTTGAAGTAGTTGAAACTGACTGAAGGGTTATCATCTGGATTTAAGGTCTTGAGCTTAAGTTCACCACTGGAACGAGGACCCAGAACTTTTTCTGCAACAAACCCGCCCTGTAGAGTTATATTGACCAAGGTGCGGACAGCTTCAATAGCTCTAGCCATGGCTACTTCAGTCACCTCAGAACTTTGGCCTGTCTGCACCCACATCACCATCAAAATTAGAACTTAAAACTTTTAACTTTTCACATTTATGAATTTACCTTGTTTAAGAACAACTCGTATTCTTGGATCAGTGTATGACCCAAAATAGGAGAGATGCTTAGACCACTTGCTGTTTCAATGTAGGAACCAAAGCTGGTGATTCCCACTACTTGGACAAGTGAGACCTCCACAGGGAGAGGAGAGGGAACGAAGAGAAGATTCAACGGATTATCTGCCATTCCCTGACCAACCATAGGTTGATCCACTAACACTGGAATTCCATGAGCCAACAGATGGTTTGCAGGTCCAATTCCGTTCAGCATCAGAAGTTGTGGACTTCCAAGTGCTCCTGCTGTTAAGATTATCTCATTCTTGGTGTCGAATTTGAGGCATGCTTTGTGCAGCAATCCATGTTTATCTTTGAAAATCACACCATAAGCTCTTGGCTTTCTGGTTAACCATGGAGTCCCTATAATGGGAATTCAATTATTGATCCTAACTCTTAACCACTCTTAAGGACTATCGAAGATTAGAGGGGAAAAAGAAAGCTTTACCTATGCCTGTAAATAAGATCTTGTGCACTGTTGCATGCAAAACAACTTTGATGTTAGTGGGATTGGCGTACTGTAGCAAATCGGCGGCTGTGTGTCGGTGACCATCCTTATCAAAGATCGTCCCACCAACTTTAGTTCCATTTACATGATCATACGTAAATCCATTGAAAGGCACTATTCCAACTTCAATCAACCCATCTCTAACAGCTGATTCCCACTGCTTAATCTCTGGCTCGAATGCCACCTTCTTCTCAACCCATTCGTAAGACTTGTTAACAAGTTCTTGGTCCCAACCAGCTCTTTTCACATCTTCAACACTTGCATGAGTGTAGAATCCTGCGTTCAGAGCACTTCCTCCGCCGAGAACACGTGGCCTAGTGTTGAAAACTCCGTCCTCGGATATAAAAAGTTGAGCAGCTGAATCGGGTCTGACATCTGCTAAAGACTGAACGAAGTTGCCTATGTTGGCGATGTTAGGGTTGCCATACGGCGAGCCCCCTCTTTCCAGGAGTAATACGGTGGCGTTCTCCGAAAGAGTCGCGGCTAATGGACAGCCGGAAGTCCCACCACCGATCACAATGTAGTCGACGTTGAGAAATACCGGTGCGGTGGTTGCATCTTGAACAAATTCGTAAGGTGGAGCTGCATAACGACAAATACTTCATTAATTATCAGTTCTGTTTCTAACAAAGTGCATTAAGTTGACAGGATTTCCTTAACCAGCTTTTCCCTTTCACACTTTCACTTTCTTTCCAAGAGCATAATCAAGCTGAACAGATGAAGAATCGTTCCTAAACAATCTGAATCACAAATCCTGAGAACTAATGAAAATCTTACCGCTACTGATAAACGTATAGATTTTCAACAGAAATAGTAACAGTCTGACTAAAGAATCACTAACTCTACATCCATGCATGTTTCTGTGTAACCATCATTACCTTTCTGAGAACTACAGAACCCTGGAAGCCTGAGATTCCCTACAAGAAGATGAAGAAGGATGAATTTCCATAACCCAACGAGGTCCATTCTGAGTGCAATTTCAGGAAACTAAGCCTCGTGGAACTTATTGCTATAGGAACTCTTTTATAAATGCTCCAAAAAGTACTGTTGTAACCAACAATTTAATTAGTCTGAACAACTTTTAATAATACTTTATTAAATTTTTATATAAGTTCTACACTTAAAACTTGACAAATAGTATTTTTTTGGATTAAAAAACTAATAATAATTAAAAATCTATATTAAAAACTTAATGCAAAACAAATAAAAAATTTCTTTTTCGGGTCTAGCTCCGGCAAGGGCAGGAAAGACACCTACCCAAAGTCTACTCTAGACTTACCCTATTTTGACTCATTTTGTTCTTTGTGATGGCTACAGGCAAAATAGGGTCTCCTTTTTTATTTTATCCCGAGTTTATAAAACATTAGGAACGACCCTAATGATAATGGTAAACATTTTTTAAATTCTAAATTAGTAATTATCATCATATTTTTTTTCACAATTTTCACTACAATTATTTAAATTTTAACAAAAATAAAATTCAAAATTATAATAAAATTAATTAGTGAAAATAAACAATCATATAAATTTATATTTTTAAATACTAAAAGAAATATTTTCTTCTTCATATAACCGTTAAAATTATCTAAAAAGATGTAACTATTTAAACTTAAATTGCTGGTGGACTAATTCTTATTCTAGTTTTATTTATTTGCATGAAATTATTTTAAATAATTATTATTTTATATGATAATAACTTTTTATTTCTCTCTTCCTCAATTCTCATACATCCATAATAATTTACTATTAAATTCAATTATTCAAAATGTACTAATTGAAATATGAAAGCTTTGGAACTTTTCATAAACTTTTTGTAAGCTACCAATTGAGCTCAAATTTAGGTGTTTTTAATTGAACCTGAACCTAAGCAGTTCAAACTCAGTCCTAGTTAAAAAATTATTTTACTTTTTTAAATTTTAAAATATTATTTTAAAAAATTGACAGGACTGACCCGTTGTCATCCCTAACTCTTTGTTTTATAGTACTGAAATCAATTGGTTCTTTTATTTTTATTTATTTATTTATGGTCCTTTCACATACATCCACCTAAAACAACAACTCATCCCCTAATAAAGCAAGCTAATATTAAATACCACATGCCCACATGCATTGTTTAAGAGCAATTAATTAAAACAAGTCAAGAACATGAAAATAACTTGTGTTGTTAATTATTGTCGGTACACAACCAACTTTACCCTTTTTCGTAAGGAAGATAAGAGTTGTCATTATTGTCATAAAAGACTTATTTAAAGTATACTCTGCTGCATACACATGCCCAACAAATGAATCATCCATTGATAACTCGCCTTGTTCTACTCAATTATGCATTTACTTTACGTAGGACTCGTATAAATGTATAATTGAGATCAAGTGGAGTAGGTTCAAAATAAGGGGTACAGAAGATCTGTACCCTAAGAGCTTGTTTTTTTGTTATGAGACGAGAGGTTTAAGAGCTTGTTTTTCTGTTATCGGAATATATAAATACCCTTTGACCCTAATGCAAAATCTAGTTAATTAAAGATAGCAACCAAGAGATGAAGACATTGAATGATGAGAGTGAACAATTTGCATTTGGTACGTTAAGCAAATCAATGTCGACAATTAGTGAGAAAAAGCAAACGAATACATAATAAGTTGACCGAGTTAATCTATTCTCTTGCCAAGATGACGTAAGAACGTGTTTTGTTCATACCATGTCAACGTTGTATTTTGGCAAAATCTAATTTTGATATTTTTAAAAAACTTTTTAATTCAAGAAATTATATACTTAGATCAAATTAATTTACTTATAATTTAAAAAAAACATTAATCAACTCTTTAAACTCAAACACCAATTGATATATTCCCATTTAACTAGATTTTGCATTTATATCAACCAAATGTTGCTTACATCGTAATTAAATTAAGTTTTTAAATTCGAATCAAACTAATTAAAATTAACTTAAAATAATAATTTTATAATAATTTAAAATTATTAATTTAAATTAAATTTAATTAATTCATGTGTACCAGTAATATAACTTCTTTTAAATTTTTTAACAGAAAATAGTATTTAGAAATATAGATAATACAAAAGTATAATTTCAGAAGGATAAGTTAAACATCAGGCTAAAGTGAAAAGAAGGAGCGATCAAGTCTTTTCGCTGTTTTCATCAACATTGAATTACTACCTCAACATCTTCCTCGGTTTAGAAGGAGTGATCTTGATGAGAAGTCCAGGGAAAACATCATCAGGATCATGGATATGCGGGTTATTTTCGACGATATAAGGGTCGCCGCACTTGTCGCTAATGGTATGGAGCGTCTCTCCTTCTCCGACAACATATATTTCATCGCAAGGTTTGTCCAAAAGCCGGCTTCCTCTAACCGAGTACTGGTTCGGAGACGAAGTAGTATTAGAACTCTCTCTGATGGACCCCAACAGAATCAGACCCAACAGTACTATGGCAAGGTACCATGAAGCATCATCTGCTCTGGTGTCGTAGACTCGCATGGTTTTCTTGGACCAAGAGAAGGACATGAGCTTTGAAGAAGAAAAAGAAAGATGGGTTTCAATGGAAAAGGCAGAATATGCAGAGCTTTTGGGAGTATAGGAAGTGTGTGTATTTATACATGTTCATGGTGGAAGAAGGTAAGAGATGTTGTGAAACAAAAGTTACCTTTGGACTTTCGTGCCAGACGACCTACTCGTTATTCCCTGCAACTCTTTAACTCCCTCGACGAGATGATAATAACTTGGAACAACTTGGATAATGATTTCTCATTTACAAGTTGACTGAAACTTGAAAACGCAGCAATCATTTAAAACCATCAATTTCCCATTTGCCGTTCTTCGCAGGAGAGGTAGTGACCTGCCTGAACCTGAAAGCATGAGGATCATGCTGAGTCTGAATTATTCTTTCAATTTTAAAATTTAATATTGAAAAATAGCAAGATAAGGTGAATTTAAATAAATATTTTATAAATTTAATGTAATTATATCTTAATTTTAATAGTAATAATAGCTATTGCCTATTAGAATTTAACATTCCCTTTGACGTGAGATGGACAACCTCCAAAATTGAATTCCACTAATTAATAATTTCATCAATGTATTTGAATGACAATTTCAACATTGAATTCCATTAAATTAGGGTGCATTTAGTAAATAGTTGATAAGTTGTTTTTTAGTTTTTTTTACCCAAATTAATTGTTTGACTCGTGTTAAAAAGTTATTTTTCTATTTGGTTATGAGTTGGTTGGGTTGGCTAATTCAACCAAGGTTTTGAAACCCGAACCAGACATTGAACCGGAAGTTTTACTGATTCGACCGGTGTGACGTCATAATTTTACAATAATTATATTTAATTATATATAATATTAGTAATATTAAAAACAATAGAAAAATACAAATAATATAAATAAATATAAACAACCGATTGGGTCATTTGGATTCTGTACTTATGTTAGATTTTTGGAGAAAAGATGGGTTTTATTTTTGAAAAAAATCATAAAACGCATCAATTTTTTAGAAAGAAATAAAGCAAAAAAAAAATATTGAATCAGTAACCAATCGGTTCAACCAGTCCCGTTTTAATCGGTTAATTGATCGGTTCTCACCGGTTCCCACTGGTTCAATTAGGGGCTGATTTTTAGGGGTCACGGGGATCGAATAACCTACCGGTCACCTATCAAATTTGTTAGCCCCAAAATTTTTTTTTAAAGAATAAGCATGATTAGATTAAATTAATTAAGTTAGATTAGCATAAATTAAGGAATCATTAATTAA
>JAOQMP010000007.1:30887910-30899059 GCA_027563575.1 Erythroxylum pedicellare
TTTCCCTTCTTTGTTCATTTTGGCTAAACCCCTCACGGCCTCCAATTTTGTCAATTTGCTTATAAGATCAAAATTCATGTGTCCAAGCCTTTGATGCCATAAATCGATATTATTTTCATGAGTGGCCGACTTACACATAGTCATGACTTGCAGTATGTAACAATTGTCGGCCGATCGCTTGCCACTCACAATACATTCACCTTGTTCAGTAAGCACCCTACATTCATCACTTGTGAATTTAACTAACAAACCATCATCACATAGTTGGCTTATACTTAGAAAATTTGCTTTCAAACCATTGTCATGAAGCACACTCTTGAGAGGAGGCAAACCATCCACACACAATGTTCCTCTACCAGTCACGGAAGCTTTCTTTCCATCTCCAAAAGTCACATGCCCATCCAAACAATTTGATAATCAGTCAAGTAGGTCTTTTCCCCCGTCATATGGCATGAACATCCACTATCAAAATACCAACCATGTTGTAATGTTGCTTTCATTGATGTATAAACTACGAGAGCTTGCAATTCACTTCTTTTTACCCAAGAAGATCTAGATGCTGAGGATTGATGTTGAAATTTTTACGAAATGTGCATACTTTTTCGGCCTTGCCTTCTTTCAAATAACATTTGTAGCAACTGATAACACCTCGGCCTTATATGCCCAACCACCCCACAAAAATCACATGTGGGTATAAATCTATGACTCTTTTTCGATGCTTCTACTTCTTGGGCCGATCTGAATATGTCAGAGTTTCCTTCATTAACTTTCAAAACACTCACCTTTGTAACCGATACCTTTAAAATTCCCTTTAGCCTTACCGGTTTCAATAAGCTTATCAAGTTTTTCGGTGCCTCCATTCAACGTCCTCAATCCTTTTTCAGTACTCACCAATTTCATTCTAGCTTCACCAAGCTCATCCGAAGTCAACATCAGCTTCTTTTCTAATTCCTGTATGGTATTTTTCAGGCAAAGATTCTCTTCTTTCAATCTTTCATTCTTTTTTATGCATTTTCACCCATTTTTCATACAAAGCCTTGCAATCCTCGTAAATATCCCCATTTTTATCATCAAGACCACTTCTGTCACTGTCATAGTCTGATATTGAATCCCGAGCCGAACTAATTTTGAAATTTTCTCCCTGTTCTGCTATTAGTTACTTCCTTCTTAGTTACTGTTAGACAAGTAACTGGACTTTTGTTATGTAATACAACTAACGCAGCATTGTTTGCTATTTCTTCTTCACTGCCGAAATTGCTTTTAGAATCATTTTCACTCCAGGTGGTTATGAAGGACTTTCCTCTTTGTTTCTTCAACGTGTTAGCACATTCGGATTGAATATGTCCAAATCCCTGACATTCATGACATTGAATTCTTCTTTCCTTCCGTTCGTCTCTTTGTACCTTGACTTGTTGTCTTCGGTTATTACTTGATGAACTTCCTCCATATTGTCTAGAGTTGGGTTTGTCCTTTTTCATTCTTTTTAGCAATTTACCAAAATTTCGAGTGAGCAAAATCATGTCTTCATTCTCATCTGACTCATCTTCTGCATTGTTCACACTTTTTCTGGCTTCCACCTACAGTGCCAATCCTTTGCTTCTTTCTTGCTTACCTCTTAAGAGATTCATCTCAAAATTTATGAGAATGCTGATAACTTTTTCCAATGATAGATTATCAATGTCATGACCCTCTTCTATTGCTGCTATTTTTGGAGTAAATCTCGGTGGCAGCGATCTCAACTTTTTCTTGACCAATTTCACATTAGAGTACTTCTTTCCTAATTGATGAGCTTGATTTACAATGTCTCTCAATTTTTCATGAAAGTCTCCGATAGTCTCATGCTCATCCATCTTCAACTCTTCAAACCACACAGCTAACATTTGTAGTTTCGATGTTATCACAGATTTTGATCCTTCATGAATGGTTTGCAATACATCCCAAGCTTCTTTTGCTGTTTCACATGTTGAAGTCATTGAGAAGCGTCCTTCATCAACGGCACTAAATATCACGTGCATTACTTGTGAATTCCCCAGTGCACTTTCTTCTTCCAGTCTAGTCCATTCAGATGGATCTTTCTGAACTGCCTCTCCTTTATCATCAGTAATCATTGGTTGAGTCCAACTGTGTACTACTGAATGTCAGGCTCTCGTCCCCTGAGCTTGAATAAAGACTTTCATCTTAGATTTTCACGCTGGGTAATTAGAACCATCTAGCAATGGTGGTCTGGTAATTGATGCACCTTTCGTTGTAGCCACGTCTGCGAATCTAGGATCTGCACCAACTTGCTACCAAGTTTTGAATCGGTGACCAGGCTTTGACACCAATTAAAAAACCAAAGTGGTTAATTAAGTCGCAGACTTTCTAAAATATTCTTCACACAAGTAGAGTAAAATCTGACAAACGCAAAATAATAAAGATACTGAAATTTGATAACGCAGTTCGGCACACTCTCTACCCACGTCTACGGGGCCCTCACCCAGATTAATCGCTTTCACTATAGTTCAACAAAATTACACAAGATTGATTTAACACAATATCACTCAATCTTTGTAACTATTCTACAACCTAACTACCCGTGAAAGATTATCACACCCGATAACACTACCAACTCGTGTTTACCTTGTCAGAGGATTTGTCTAACTATTTTCACTAAAAAACAATAATAAATAAAACAGAGAAAGACAACTTCCCAGATTGATAAGCTCTCCAGAAATAGATATGAAGTTGTTCAACAATGGAACCAAGTTGCTGCATTCACAAATCACGCATCCATCAACAATTATCTTCCTATGTGTCGCAACCATAACCTTCTTTAAGACACAGAAAATTAGCAACTTCAATTGACATATGTGAACTCCTTATCAGCTATTAACAGTGGGTCAAAAGTGCAGTGCCACAAATTATACGCAACCAGTAAAAATCCAAAAAAACCCGTTCCATGTATGACCCACACAGCTTCACATCACCTAATAACCACGCATACGTAAACAGTTCACTGCAAAATTTTTCAACTTGCATGTTCACATAGACACCTTCCACAATTAGGAGATATGCACGTATATGGATAATCTTCAAAGATTATAAGATGTATGTTTTAAAATAGACTCCTTCAGTGATAGAAATATGTAGCAACACACCTTTGAACTTCTGTCGTAGATGCAATCTCATATTCTAATTATCTTATATGTCCAATTTAAAATGCCAAAATAAAATAAGAAATATACAAAATATATCCTAACATGTTGCATAGTTAAATGTTTCATGTTCGTGCCTTAAAATTGGGATTTGGGTCGTATCTTTTTGTGTCGAATGCTTTGATCCATTTGTATTCATCTTTGGGTGACTTCGGATTTGCTTTACAGGTGTTTAATGAAATGGCTAAGAGAGAATTGGTTTCTTGGAACTCGTTGATTTGTGGTTTTAGTCAGTGCAATATGTTTAATGAGGTGTTGGGTTTATTTCGTGCAATGTCAGAAGCCAATGTAAAAGCTGACGCCGTTACGATGGTTAAAGTGATATTAGCTTGCAGTCACTTGAGCGACTGGGTTTCTGCAGATTATGTAGTTGATTACATTAATGTTAATCATGTGGAGGTTGATATTTACTTGGGCAACACATTGATAGATATTTATGGAAGGCGTGGATTAATGGATTTAGCACAGCAAGTTTTTGATAATATGCAGGAAAGGAACGCAGTTTCTTGGAATGCAATGATCACGGGTTTTGCAAAAGCAGGGAATTTAGTTGCAGCAAAGGAACTTTTTGATCAGATGCCTGAAAAGAATGTCATTTCCTGGAGCTCTATGATCACAGGTTATGCTCAAGCAAATCAATTTTCTGATGCAGTAAACCTTTTTCAAGATATGATGAAGAATAATGTGAAGCCAGATGAGATTACACTAACCAGTGTGCTTTCAGCCTGTGGTCATTTGGGTATACGCAATTTTGGACAAACAGTTCATGACTACATTAACGAGCATGAGATGAGAGTAGATATGCATCTGGTGAATGCTTTAATACATATGTATTGTAATTGTGGAGCTGGTGAGAAAGCATTAGAGATCTTCCATGAAATAAAACAGAAGGATAATGTTTCTTGGACATCAATCATCACTGGCCTTGCTTTAAATGGTTTTGCAGGTCATGCCCTTGAGATTTTCTCAGAAATGTTGAGAGATGGTGTTCATCCAACTCATGGAAGCTCTGTGGGGCTTTTACTAGCTTGTACCCATAGTGGGATGGTAGATCAAGCACTAGAATATTTTGGAAGTATAGAAAAACCTGATATGAAACATTATGGTTGTGTTGTTGAGCTTTTGAGTCGAATAGGCGAACTAAACAGAGCTTATGAGTTCATACAGCGAATGCCGGTAGATCCTGATGTTGTAATATGGAAAAGATTCTTAAGTGGTTGCAAGCTGCATAGGAATCTGGATCTGGCTGAGATAGCTTTGAACCATCTTCTTGACAATGATGCTTCTAACAGTGTCAATTCTGTTCTGGTGTCCAACACTTACGCTGGTTTACATAGGTTGGATGATGACTTGAGACGATGGAGGAACATCTTGATGTGCAATAGCCTTCTGGTTGGTATTCCATTGAAGCATGTGGAGATCGTATAGGTAGGCCTAACACTATCTCAGAATATTTGAACAGAAACGAATGACTAGTGGCACAAAAGTATTGAGTGATCCAACTGGTTCGTGAATTCTTTCTGAAGCACTACTCTTATGCTCGAGGAGTTATTACGATACGTATTTAAAGGATGATCTTGGTGATAACATAAGAACTCAATCATAAAGAAATTCTGTAATTAAAAATAGCATCTTTAGATAACTGTTAAGTTCTAGTGATGTTAATTATCCATCTTGTTAATTATCCGAGATCAAAAGTCATAAAATTTTTTATTTATTTTGTTAGACACTTGTAGTTTTAACTTATTTTAGATTATTAAAAAATATTTTATAATTTAGAAATAAAAAATTTGTTAAATTATTTTAATAAAATTAATTAGTACATATATTCTTGGCATCAACAACTTCAAGAAATGGTTCAAATCACTTGTTCTCGTTACTCTATAGCTATCTTGTTTTATAAGCATTCATCCATCCAATTTCCGTGAGACCCACAGAAATTGGATGGATAAATGCTCATAGAACAAGGTAGGTACAGAATCGTTAATCTATTCCCCTCAAGAAATTATGCAGTGTTTAAAGCCTAGAATCAACAAGTTCTGTGTCCTTGAATCTTTAACTGAAGAATTATCTGATATAAACCCTGGAATCAAGTAATCTGCAAATATAAACTTATGTTGAATATGATGTTCTTCTGTTAAACAGGTATTGCATCCTGTAGACTCTGTTTCGAACTTGCAGATACTGTGAGCTTGCAGGAAGTAGCAACGTGTGAACCGTTAAGTGTCTGTGTCTTATATCGCCCAGCTAATGTTGGTGCAGATACAAATGTCTTGGTGATGGGAGCTGGGCCAATAGGACTTTTGAGTTTCAACAAATATTCAGGTTTGTATGACATGTTCCCCAAATATTTTTGTATCATTTCAGTTCACTTTCGTGTCATAAATCATCCTTTTGTTGCCAAGTTGAAGTTCATGATCGTTAGAGAAGATGTCTACAGCTTGTCATCTGTATCTAGACTACAATTAGGATCGGCAATGAGTCAATCGAATTTCAGAACAAGGCTGTGCCAAGTCCCCGGAACCCACAGGTGCAGATTCTCACAAAAGGATGTTGAAGAAGCCACCGGGACCAGTTCTGGAGGATTAAATGCCATTAAGGTGAGGTTTAATCTGTGAAGTACACTTCCACAGATTAACTGAAACAGAACCTATCTTCAATGTATTCTTCATACATATTTCAGATATTGAAGTAAACTTCTGCAGATTAACTGGAACAAAACCTGTCGTCAATGTATTCTTTGCACATGTTTCAGATATTATAGAGTTTTAAATGTTTGAAGGAATGTTAATTTTCCATTTTTAACTCCGACTACTCAATTCTTGAAACTAATTATATATATATGCAGAGGAGCTAGAATAAAATTAGTAAATGAAAGCACACAGAATCTCTTGCGAAGCAGAAACACCCACAAAGCAGAAAATAGGCTGGGATTGATCAACATTCGTATTACTGGAGTGTAAGACACAGGATGAACAAAGCCTCGAAGCAATGAGAAGTGGTTTGTAACTTTTACAACTTTGATGTGACCCACAGAACACTTTCTTTTACGAGTGTGATACATGCTAACACTGGGAAAATCAAAACTGGAATTCTCTACCCATAACTTCTCCCGCAAACTCAGTTCAGTAATAACCAAGAATAAAGGAAATATAATCGAATCGCTGGACATTAGTTTACATTTTGAGACGTTAAATTTTGTTCATGAGGAAGTAGCCGATGACTCGGATACACAATTCCATACTCTTACTTGGCCAGTTCCATCCCCAGTGAAAAAAAGACCACTAGGACCAGCATGAATGACGCGAATCTCCTGTTTGGCAAAAATTCTACCCCTTTCTGAAAAACTGGACAAGAACATTCCAGTGTCAAATCCAAGACTGGTAAGGAGAATAAAGGGAAACAGACAAAAGCTACGAGCAAAGCCTAATATACTCACGCGGGCAAATCATAGATGCGGATTGAATTATCGTTACAAGAACACAGCAACAAAGGTTTGCCTTCTAAATCATGCATCCCACAAAGTGTAAGCAGCCCCTGCAGTGGGCAAGTCACGAGCTCATTAGTATACAATGAAACAGAAACATAAATGATTTGTTTCCACGGTCAAATTAGACACACCAAATACACCAAGCCACATGCACCGCATATGAACAGAAAAAAATTAACACATATCGAGTGCATTATCACCTTATACTAATATATGTCCAAGAAGGCGTAACAAGCTTCATTTACTCAAACCCAAAGAACAGTGACACTTCCTGACTGAACTTCCTAAATCCAACTTGTCAGCAAAATCAAGCATCCAATCTAGTCTGATTGTAAATTTGTATCAAAGAAATTATATCCCTCTTCTGTGCATTGTCGTAGACCAAAATGGAACATTGGTTCCATGACTTCCATCCACAAACAGTATGACACAAAAACCTTGCAAAGATAAAACCATCCATATCTATGCAATTTCCTGCCTCGTTCTATGGTACGTCATAGCTAAAGATTACAGACCATGTAATAATGCATCATCACAAGGGAGAGGATGGTCAGCATTTGAAAGCAAAACAAGATAAACGCCCTTTTTGACAAACAGCAGATTGCATTAGTTGTTAGCTAATTATATCAGTTGACCAGCTCATAACATCAGCTGTTTATTAAAGATGTTTAGTAATTAACTATTTAGTATTAACTATTGATGTGTGAAATGACTTA
The DNA here is from genome assembly GCA_027563575.1 of Erythroxylum pedicellare. Lineage (NCBI taxonomy): Eukaryota > Viridiplantae > Streptophyta > Magnoliopsida > Malpighiales > Erythroxylaceae > Erythroxylum > Erythroxylum pedicellare. The sequence continues at coordinate 30,895,311 of JAOQMP010000007.1, forward strand.
TGAGGGCATATTAAAAAAATTTATAAGGGCATGAATATTATATTTTTTAGTATTTCGTTGAATATTATTATAAGAATTTAGATTTTCCATATGTAATTTTACAAAAATTAAGTTTGTAACTTTAATAAAAAACATAATAATAGTAATAATAATAATAGTCCAATGTTAAATTCTTTATTAATATGAATGATGTAATGAGTTTCATCATATTAGTATTTTTTCATATAATATGTGTGAATTTTATTATTTAATAAATTAAAAATATCTATAATTATAGCATGACACAAATACGATATATGGTAGTTATATACTAAAAATATTAATTTGATGTCATTCTTTATGTTCAAAAACTTAATATTATGGTATTTTTAAATGTAAACTAATATTACAAAATTAAAAAAAATAAAAAGTTCAATTAACCCCTTGATTATATTTTTCCAAACTTTACGACATAATTGTATGATCAATAAAAGCCAACTTTGAAAACATATAGAGTAAAAGTAGAGAGTAAAGTAGAGGGCAATATTGTCATTAGATAAATAGCTAACCTCAAACGCTACACTTAAGGAGTTTTTAAAAAATTAGCTGGTTGGGTTGAATCAACCAACCCAACTAGCTCACAGCCAAACAAATAAATAGCTTTTAAACATGGGTCAAACAGCTAAAAAACAGCTGATCACGCCCAAATTTACCAATGTGTTCACCGACTATTACTCTCCCTTGACAATACAATTTTAATCCATCGTGAATGATAGATGGCACATGAAATTGTGTAACTTACATGTTCCTCATTGTGGGTGTATGTCACCTCCAAGTTGCCACTTTCAGTAGCAGCCCACACCTGAACATATAAAAAAGAAGCTACTACATCAAACATGAACTTTTCAGAACTGTAACTTCCTTAATGACCAATCATTTACCACTAACCTTTACTGTTTTATCCAATGAACATGACAAAAGAAACTGTTCCCAGCAGAGAACAGACATCACAACTGAAGTGTGTTCTGATAGGGTCTGTACACACTGCAAAGTATCCAGACTCCATACCTGAAAGGAAGCGCAAGAAAATAATTAAAATCATTCAAGGAATATGCATAATTCAAAATTAGCTCAAAAATGTCAAAACTTACTCGTATAGAATGGTCCATTGAACCAGAGAAGAGTCGGTTAGCTCCAACTACCAGTGAAACAACTGTCATACTGTGACCCTTAAGTGATGCAGCTGGCTCAAAAGTGTTTGTGGTTGCGTTAAACTTCCAAGCCAATATTGCCCCATCCTGCACAAGGAGATGCTTAACTTCACATGCTCATTGCAGGCAAGTAGAAACATAGAAAAAGAAACAAGTAGAAGAATACGATTAAGAGGAGTTGGGGTGACAGATTTTTCAACTCCTTTAGATGAATAAACAAAGACTTCTCAAATGCAAAACGTAAAATCACCAAAACAAAATAGTGATGCAATTGCATATGTGAGACATGCCCATATAGCATGTTAAAAAGGAAAATGATCTGTAATTTGGCAATAAGGGTAATAAATTACCTGTGTACCAGCAAACAGCAAATCATTACCCACAACCATTGCGTAAACTTGGCCAAGTGGTCCATTTAGACTCAGTTCAGTGTTAGTTTGTGTATTCAATACCTGCAAAAGACTCATTTTTAGAAAGTCGCCACAAACATAAAATGAAATTCTACAAACTAATACTGAATAACACGTTTACAATCATATTCTGAGCAAACATGAATCACAGAACAGCATATAAATCCAGCCGAACCTTGACAACATTTGGTATACCGAAAAAAATCCATGGACCTTCAGTCATCATGCAACCAATCTCACCACCGAGATTAAATACACCCGCACACTGTAAAACATTAAAGAAAATAAACAATTATGGCTACTTCCATCACAACTCAATCAGAAGTATGTTCCCATGAATAACAAAAATGGCAGAAGTAACTTGACGATGACAAAGGTTTCAACTTTAAAATAATAAAAGGCTAATAAAGCAACCTGACCAGACTGGCAATCCCAAATTCTGACAGTTTCATCTTTACTTCCGGTATAAAGCTTATCAGATCCAGATGGCAAAGCAATACCGCTAACAAGCTGCTCAACAAGATAAACCCAAGTTAAGCCAATAATATTCAAATCCCAAAACCGTTGCATACAAAAAAAAAAGCATTCAAATTTTGCGTAGACTACCTTTTGATGACCTTCAAGCTGCGTTAACAAAGAGAATCCATCTCCCAAACTCCAGGAATGAAGAAACCTACATTTATCCCCATAACCACAATTCCCTTGAACCCAATAATTACACAACTTCTCCGTCTTCCTTACTACTCTATTATTCGCAGGTCTTCCCCATCTCGACCCATTATTAAAATTCGAACTTCTCCTCACAGTAGGTGGCCCCGAGAACCCCGAATCACTGGAAAGTCCACGCTTTGACGAACCGCCGGTGCCGCTGGAGGTGTTCAGCGTCGGACCAGGCAATTCACGGTGGAGGAACTGACAAGGAAATCGATTGCATTTTCCCGCTCTCCAATAGGCACAAACCTTTTGTTGCTTCGGTTGGTCGCCCGGTTGAGCTCCGAGTCGATGAAACACGCGACTGTTGCCTCCGTTGGCATCTAAATCCATCTTTTCAACGAATCACAAAAACCCTACTCGAGACAAAGAAAAGGTCTTCTCTCACTGTGGAATCAATGATCCCGGGTGATCAAATCTGATCATGGAAAGAAAAACCCTAATCGCGTTTCAAATCTCAGTCTATGTCGAACTTGTGTCGTAATATGTTTGGGGATTTAGCGAATTGTAAACCCTAATTTTCAGAGTGAGGCTTGGATACGTAAATGATCATTGCAGACAGAGTAGGAGAAGAAAAGAAGAACGCTATGGCCATTAACACAATTACAACTCTGCCGTTATAGTAACTTGTTTCTCTTTAATCCTTAATTATATATCTTGAATTGGAAATTAGAATATTATCATCGGCGTCATTATCATCACACCTAATCCGAAGTTTCGCAATAAAGCAAGGATTGAAGAGGTCTGATAATACGTAATCTTACCCCAACATAATAGAGATGCTCCCTACTCCCGCAAAACCCGAACTCGATATCAATGGGTGATGTACAAGCTCGTGCCCCCCGAAGGTGGCGTGCTAGAACACTCAATCACTCAGAAATCAGTATAAAATTTTATTTTTTCTAAAACTACAAATATATTATGCGGAAATCAATCATCACATAGGGTTCACTTTCATTCATAAACAATTTCAATCACATAATACAGTCATCAGAAATTTCAGTAGCCATTTGGGACCCTTTCACAAATACAAAACACTTTAGTCGTTTCGAAATACAAATTTATACAAAAAATTGCAGAATAAGCAATTCAATACAAAATGAAAAAATGCAATACAGACGCGAACTGATCTCGACCTCTATCCTTCACTTGTATGCTGTAGGTATACTCCCGTTAGCCTAACGGGGTATTCTTTTAATCCTGAAAAATAATTGCAAATTTTGTATGAGTTTTGTGAACTCAATGAGAGACTATCATCGATAGCTCACCCAGTCACATAAAACATAAATCACATTTCACATTCAATACACTTAATCATTCATATTATGCATATGCAATTTACATGAGACTCACTTTCCATATGTTACTTTGTTGTGACCGAGTGCCTAAACTGTCCCATATAGGGCTCATTGATAACTGTCCCATATAGGGCTCATTA
>JAOQMP010000007.1:30901095-30919800 GCA_027563575.1 Erythroxylum pedicellare
TCATAGGTAAAAAACAGAGCTTTGAATCCAAGGAAATGAAAAAGCAGGGACAACACTAAGTGGATGTTGGTGTTTTCTCCAGGTATTTGAAAAGAGGAGACCAAAGAGAGCCCACAAGGACCGGAGGGGCTGAAATTCCTGCTCCAAGCAGCCTCTTCTTGTGGTCCTCTCTGTCTCTCCATCTCTACACTAACCAGGTCCCTGTCTCTCTGTTTTTCTCTGCTCCTACATACCTGTACTTGTAATTTTAGTTTGGTTGTGGGAATTGGTGATGTGGGTTCAATCGTTTTGTGCGGTAGTTATGGTTTTTGGAAATTCTGGGATCAGGTTTTCTTTGATAGTGGGATGTCGTTGGTGGGTTAGGGTTAGTAGTTGGTGGGCAGTGGAAAACGTTTGTGGTTTATTCCATTATAATTGGAAAATTTTCTTTGTTTTAGGCTGTCCTCTTGTCGTTTAACTAAGACCGAGGTTGTTACAATTTACTGTTGCCTCAGATCTAGGTGATCCAGTGAATCTTTTTGATGAAATTCCTGGTTTTGATGTCATGTTTCTGGGTTTTTTTTTTTTTTTAAAGGTTGACTGTGAAGAGCCATAACGCCCAGATACATAGTATTATATTCGTCATGGTAAGCGAATGTCATTTTCTGGTATTCTGTCCAGAAGAAGCTTCCTTGTGAATTTGGCATCCATTGTTGGTTCAAAGTCAAAGGTTTTGAGAGCAGAATCTAACAGTTTTGACTTATAATCTTCGCATTTCTGCAAACTCTGTTCTTCTCTTTCCTCTTTTCCTCGAAGGCTGTCGACTTAGTCTCAGAAAGGCGAAAGCCCAAAAGCCAGAGAATCAGCTGTTAAAATTCTTATTGACTCTTGGTGCGGACTTGGGGAGCTAGATTTTGGTATGGCTGAAGCAAAATCTAGCTCCATTTTGAACACAGACCAGACCTCCAGCTTGAATGATAGATATGTTCTTGGAGAACAGTTGGGTTGGGGACAGTTTGGCGTTATCAGAGGATGCACAGACAAGTTAACTGGGGAGGTGTTGGCATGCAAATCAATTTCAAAGGATAGATTAGTAACCTCGGATGATGCGAGAAGTGTTAAACTTGAGATCGAAGTAATGACTAGGTTATCTGGGCATCCAAACGTTGTAGATCTGAAGGCAGTTTATGAGGATGAAGATTATGTTCATTTGGTTATGGAGTTTTGTGCTGGAGGTGAACTTTTTCACCAATTGGAAAGGCATGGGCGGTTTCACGAGGCTGATGCTAGGGTTCTCTTCAGGCATCTGATGCAAGTGATTCTGTATTGTCATGAACTTGGGGTTGTTCATAGGGATTTGAAGCCAGAGAATATTCTCTTGGCTACAAAATCTTCATCTTCCCCAATTAAATTGGCAGATTTTGGTCTTGCAACCTACATAACACCTGGTACATCTTTTATTTCACACTCTTTTTATGTGTTATCTGTTTTTTTTCTGAAGATTAAGCTTGGTTTTTAACAGTTTTTGTGAATGATTCTGATCTAACAGGTCAGAGTTTGCATGGGACAGTTGGGAGCCCTTTCTATATAGCTCCTGAGGTATTTGTAGGAGGCTATAACCAGGCTGCTGATGTTTGGAGTGCAGGCGTTATTCTTTACATACTCCTTAGCGGGATGCCACCATTTTGGGGTAAGACTAAGTCACGTATATTTGATGCAGTGAGGGCCGCTGATCTGCGATTCCCGTCGAATCCATGGGATCACATATCAGAATCAGCCAAGGAGTTAGTCAGGGGAATGATATGTACAGATCCCTTGAAAAGGCTTACTGCTCAGCAGGTTTTAGGTAAGCCCCATTTTAGGGTAGTTCTATTCCCAGAACTTCTATCCGACTTTGCCTTAGTTTCTGTCGTTCCAACCTGCTATTGTAGATCATTACTGGATGGTGAATGATGGTTCATGCCCCAGAGGACTTACTCAAGATGACGAAGAAATTTCTGAAGATTGGAATGCACATGGCAGCTCATTCACCTCGTTGGTGGCCAGGAATCAGGATATCAGCTTTGGGAATGAAGCAGAATCTGTAATTTGTGATGTTGAGTCACCTAGTTTTAGATGCAGATCATCTTTATCTACTTTCCTTGCCGAGCCATCGCCTCCTGGTTTTGTATCTGGTGGATTTTCCTTTCATAGCGATGATGATTCCAGGGCCTTGGAAGTATCTCCCCCAGTACCTTCAATGCCCAGCTTTGCATTCTTTAGACCAGATTCTATCATTGATCAAGGCGATTGTGCATTAAATTTCTCCAGCATCAATGACAGGATAGATGCAATTCACAGAGGTAATTTTGCTTTTCTTCGTCGAATGCTGTATTAGACTCCTCAGCATTGGCACACGATCTTGACTTGAGTTCTTACCGGCCTATTGTGCAGAGGCAAGCTTTAAAAATCTTATGTTGCCAGAGTCTTCTCTATGCCCTGACCGTGAAGTTAGAGAAATCAATCAGAAGCCAGCTCAAATTAAGAGAGCAGCAGGAGCACTTGCTTCTAAGATGTTGAGCATACACAGTAAGCGGAACCGAACAATTAGTTTAGGTGAGAGTGAACAACTAGATTACTTGGTGACAGAATCGGTAATCCGTTGGGCATCTTGCACAAATCTTCCAACTGCTCCATCTCTAAGGGCTTCTCTTGTATGCTGAAAGAGAGAAAGGACTGATTACCTGACCATATGAGGCTATTATGAAGTTAAAAACGGGGAGAAAAAAAAAAGCTTCAACTGCTAGAAATAATCCATCCGCAAGGCGATACAATTGTCAAACGTATTTGTCAGCTCATCCTGCTGAAATCTGCTGTTTAAAGTTCACGGTCAAATTGCTGGTGTCATGAGTTATTTTCTGTTTGTTCTTAGCTTTAGTCCTTTAACTCCTGTATAAAGTTGGAACTAAGATATGAAGTTTTCCAGGTTACATATAACTGCAGTACCAGTTAATGCCAAGTTCTTGTTCATAGTAACTGATGATCCTGATACTGCACTCTTGTCTCTCTCTAGTTAAGGTCACCGTTTTTTGTGGTATATCCACGGAGAACAACCCATTTGTCAGATTTTAAAAAGATGTTAACTTTATGGGGTTGATGATAAGTGCATGCCTCGCAGGAGATGGAGCCAGAGCCGGAGCTTGTGGTTGTATCCTGTAATGTTATGGTTGGTAAACAGGAGCCAATTGGTAGGTGGACTTGGAGCAAAGTTGGTGGCTTGTGGATCAAAGTTAACACGTTGGGCTGGACTTTATTTATATTCAAACCAAATGAAAGGTCATATTTGGATTTGGATATTTGCACCCCATCAATCTTGGACTTTGACTTAGAATAATCTTTGAAACCCAATCAATGTGTTTGAACTTAGAAACCCAATCAATTGTTTGAACTTAAAGCACAAAACTAGGCCGAATCGGCCCCACCACAAGGCCCAGTCGGTCAGTCCCTAAATACATGGCCTAAGTACGTTCAATACTAAAAAGAATCATCGAATGAAAGAGAAATACTGTTAACAGAATTGATAGTTAAAGGGTCGTTATGACACAGATTAGATTGCATCTAACTGAAAAAACTTTTCTGGGAATTCATTGTCTGTAGGACTATAACAGTTTGCTTCCCTCAAGAAATGTGTAATGTCCAAATCCCAAACTCTCGAAAAGGTCAGAAACACAAAGCGAATGTCTGGTTCCGTGAACCTTGTTTCATGGAAACACCAAACTCGTTGCTTTCACAGTCCCCTCTTGTATCAACTCAACTCCACCAAGAATTTAGCCCCTCCTGCTCTGCAGTGTTCTAACAGCAGAACCAGAAAACGAACTTGGCCAAAAAATGGCAATGGTTTGGAAGATCAACACCTCAAGCTCAACCTTTCTGGGCAATATGTTCACAGAGAAACCAAGTTTCGGTATTAAAAAAAACATTGCTTTCGCTACTATGTTTCCAGGTGGAGGACGTTTTCCTCGTCCAGGAAAAAAGATGCCTGTTCTTCCCATTAGAACACTTCCCCTTCCACTCAAAAAACATCATTTTCCCACCAAAAAACATCATCTTCCACTCAAAAAACATCCTCTTCCCATCAAAATACCTACTGTTCTTCCAGGAAAAAAGGATTCTCCTCTACCAATCAAACTACCATCTACCCTTATACAAAATGTTTCCTCTGCTCTACCAATCGAGAAACCTTCTACCATGATAAAAAAAGCTTCTTCAGCTCAAAGTAAGAAGGCAAGAAAAAAAGGTTCTTCCGCTTCCAATGAAAAAGCTTCTTCGGTTGTCACAAAAAAAGCTTCTCCTGCTTCTCCATTACCAATCAAAAAACCTTCTACCATTATAAAAAAAGCTGCTTCTGCTCTACCAATCAAGAAACCTTCTACCCTTATAAAAAAAGCTTCTTCTGCTCAAAGTAAGAAGGCAAGCAAAAAAGGTTCTGCTTCCAGCAAAACTTCCTCCACTGTCACAAAAAAAGCTTCTCCTGCTTCTCCATTACCAATCAAAAAACCTTCTACCATCATGAAAAAAGCTGCTTCTGCTCTACCAATCAAAAAACCTTCTACATTTATAAAAAAAGCTTCTTCTGCTCAAAGTAAGAAGGCAAGAAAAAAAGGTTCTTCCGCTACCAGCGAAACAACTTCCTCCACTGTCACAAAAAAAGCTTCTGCCGTTCCCAGCGAAAAGGCTTCTCCATTACCGATCAAAAAACCTTCTACCATCATTAAAAAAGCTGCTTCTGCTCTACCAGTCGAAAAACCTTCGACCCTTATAAAAAAAGCTTCTTCTGCTCAAAGTAAGAAGTCAAGCAACAAAGGCTCTTCTGCTACCAGCAAAACAACTTCCAACACTGTCACGGAAAAAGCTTCTACTGCTCCCAGGAAAAGGGTTTCTCCATTACCAATCAAAAAACCTTCCACCCTTGTGGAAAAAGCATCTTCTGCTCTACCAATCAAAAAACCTTCTACACTTATAAAAAAAGCTTCTTCTGCTCAAAGTAAGAAGTCAAGCAAAAAAGGCTCTTCTGCTACCAGCAAAACAACTTCCAACACTATCACGGAAAATGCTTCTCCTGCTCCCAGCAGAAGGGCTTCTCCATTACCAATCAAAAAACCTTCCACCCTTGTGAAAAAAGCTGTTTCTGCTCTACCAATCAAAAAACCTTCTACACTTGTAAAAAAAGATTCTTCTGCTCAAAGTAAGAAGGCAAGGAAAAAAGGTTCTTCCGCTACTAGCAAAACAACTTCCTCCACTGTCACAAAAAAAGCTTCTGCCGTTCCCAGCGAAAAGGCTTCTCCATTACCAATCAAAAAACCTTCTACCATCATAAAAAAAGTTGTTTCTGCTCTACCAATCAAAAAACCTTCTACCCTTATAAAGAAAGCTTCTTCTTCTCAAAGCAAAAAGGCAAGCAAAAGAGGTTCTTCTGCTTCCAGCAAAACAGCTTCCTCCACTGTCATGGAAAAAGCTTCTGCTCCAAGCAAAAAGGCTTCCCCTCTACCCATGAAAAAACCTTATACCCTTGTAAAAAAAGCTTTATCCGCTCAAAGCAAGAAAAGCACTTCTTCTGCTACAAGCAAAAAGGCTTCAAAAGCATCTCCTGCTCCGAGCAAAAAAGCTTCTCCAGCTCCAAGTAAACAAAAGCTAAAAGCTTCTCCTCCAGCACCAAGTAACCAAAAGCCAGAAACTTCTCCAACTCCAAGTAAAGAAAAGCCAAAAGGTGCTACTGCTCCAGGCAAAAAAGCTTCTCCAGCTCCAAGGGAAAGAGGAACAAAAGCTTCACCTGCTCCAAGCAAAAAAGCCTCCCCCATTCCAAGCAAGAAAGAAGCCAAATCCTCTCCCTCTCTAAGTGTAATAGATTGCTCCAGTCCAAGCAACGAATCTAAACCTTCCCCTGCTCCAAGCAAAAAAGCTTCTCTGTTTCCAAGAAAGAAAGAAGCCAAACCTTTCCCCATTCCAATCAAAATAACTTCTCTGTTTTCAAACAAGAAAGAAGATAAATCTTCTCCCACCTCAAGCAAAAAAGGACCCAAAGCTTCTCCTGCTCCAAGTAAAAAAGCTTCTCTCTTTTCAAGTAAGAAAGAAGCCAAAACTTCTTCCTCTCTAAGCAAAAAATCTTCTCTATTTTCAAGCAAGAAAGGATCTAAATATTCTCAGTTTTCAAGCAAGAAAAAGGGAAATTCTTCTCCAACTCCAAGCAAAAAAGCTTCTCTACTTTCAAGGAAGAAAGCAGCCAAATCCTCTCCCACTCTAAGCAAAATAGCTTTCCCCTTTCCAAGCAAGAAAGAAATCAAATCTGCCTCTCAAGGATTAAATGTGGTTGGTACCAAGGTTCAGTTGCAGACTCTGGAAGGTTCCAAACTTGCCCTTTCAAAATTTCCTGACTTCAAATACAATGCTAAAGGTGGGATAGCAACTGGATTCGGCCAAATTGAAGACTTGGGCAACATTATGAAAGTAACCTTTGATACGGACAATTTTGAAATTCCACCATTGACAAAAGATACGGTGAATTTCATGGGATGGCCAATGCCACCATACATGAAGATTGACATAATTCCAGAACAACTTTTTGGAACTATTGAACATTCGGGCAAGGTAAATTGAGCTCCTTCCTCTTGTTTCATGTTTTATGTGAAGATCATCTATTTCTTACAGTATCTGCTCTATATGTTGTTGCAGGTTGATCTTGAATTGGAATGCCAGGTCTTCTTTTCTCTGTGGGGACTCTACAAACCACCTCCACTGCCTCTGAAGACTAAATTCACAACAGAGCAATCAAAAGGAGAGATACGAAGTGCAAAAGGGAAGAGGATGGATAAGGCAGGAAAATGCAGATTGGTTGGAATATCCAAACTTGAAACTGTGAATGATGACTTCATAACCAAGCTCTTTGATCTTCCAACTGACTATGTTGCCAACATAAAAACTGAGATAACCTTCGACAATGCAGATGCTCCTTGAAGTCCACAGTTCAGTTTATTGCACTATCACATACGCCATTTTGCTTTCTATGTCATGATAATGAAACAATAATATATAAAAGGGGCTGTATACAGTCCATATTATTAGCAAAAGTATCCTAAACTTTCAGTCATATCAACTAGGCTTGGAACTTGGGTATCCTGGGATAATTGCAATTCATATTGTCATTATAGGCAACCTAATGATACTTTTGAAGCATAAATAAATAAATTTGACTAAAGCAATATAGCATTGAAGCAAAAAGTTAATAAGATAAGGTGAAAAATACCTTATTCCATTTATTTATAATAAATGTTTTTTTTTGGCATATACTATTTTCTTTTCAAAATGATCTAAGAACAGAACAGGTAAGAGTCAACTGAGAATTTGTTAGTTTTCGACTTATGGACTGCCTTTAACCACTTCCATCATCAATTCATAATGGCCATTTGCTGCAGTATGTCTTGTATTTCTGTGCAGAGAAAATAGGGTGTCAACTACTGTTGCTACAAGAACTGAAGTACTAATAATAAATAAGGCTAGTCCAAACACTCACCTAAACACCAAAGCAATTCCTTCTCGTTCAATCAGATGTTTGTTTCTAGCGACTAAAGTATCAGTCAAAGGCCAGCCTTTGAGTTCCAACTAATGAAGCATATTGACCCTTCTTGGCTAGCAACTCAAAATGAGTACCCAATTCAGCAATCCTTCCATCAGAACAGAGTGCAATTTGATGGGCATTCTGTACTGTGCTTAATCTATGAGCAATCACCAATGTGGTCCTGCCCTTCATCAGAAGACTGAGGGCTTCCTGGACCAATCGTTCACTAACTGTATCCAGTGCACTAGTGGCCTGCAGCACAAAACACTTTTCAAGTGCCAAAAAAAAAGGATTGAAACAGAACATTGTGAGAATTACTAAGGCTTCACAGAGAAATATGCGGACTAGTGAGGCGTCCAAGATACACATAATGTAATACCGCAGAAAAAGCAAACAAAAGAACCTACCTCATCCAGAATGAGGATTGGCGCATTCTTGAGTAGTGCTCTAGCAATAGCGATTCTCTGAAAAGTGGAGATGAGAAACAAAAGCAATTACTTTAAGATTTCTCTTTTTTTCTCTCCAGAAGAAAAACAGAAAAGGGAAAAATGCTTATCAACAATAATTTACTGCATACCTGTCTTTGTCCCCCACTAAGTAAGCCACCACGTTCACCAACTAGAGTGTCATAACCCTATGGTATCCAACAAGGTTCAGGAACAACTTCAAATTACTTGGAAGTCAAATCATAATTAAAATATAGGTTTGATAAGAATGACAAAAATAGCATCAAGTAATCAACATTCCCTCTTAAAGGATAATAAACCTGTGGAAGTGAAATTATAAACTCATGAGCATTTGCAGCTTTAGCAGCCTTTATAATGTCATCCTGCGATATTTTCTCATCTGGAAGCCCGTATGCAATATTTTCTCCAACAGATATTGAGAAAAGCACAGGTTCCTGGATAAATTTGAGGAAGATAAAGAGCTGTTATTTCAGGGTAGCCTAAGGTTAATTAAGGATTTTAAAAGGAAAAAATTTCTCAAGCTACCTAAGGTCAGGTCCCAAAGAGGGTGGTTTTGGAAAACACAATTTCACCCAAACCGACCCTTTAGTCAACTACATCCACAAAAGCACCTATGCAGCACCTTTTCCTTTGCCCTTAGCTCTACTAAGAGTTCAACTAAACCCTAATGTTAATATAACACAATAGGGAAACAAAAAGTGTGTCCTAACAAGTGTCCTTTTAGCATTCTAATGAGAATGAAATGCATAAACTAGCACCATATATGAATTGATCTGCAACGAGGTTGTCTAGTGTTGCTTAACTGTCCCCAAACCAAAATCTGTTATAAATATAAAATAAGCTTGCCATATATACTTCCAGTCAAAATCATCACCAAGGAAATTGGCCAGTTGGTGGAGAACAATGCCTAAACCAAAATTCACATCACATCATTAACATCAATATTTATGATATTTTCACTTATACATTGATAAGGTAGAAGACCCATTCCATAAATTACAAGACATAGTTGGCAAATTATGTCTTATTGGTTGAATCCAGGAAAGTAAAGACCCAAAAGCCTACTTGATTCACTATGGAGACAACTCGAGCCCATTCTGTTTTTCCAAATGTTCTGACATCCTCTCCTGCAACTGTTATTCGGCCCATGGTAGGCTGCAGTCATGTAACCCATAGAGCTTCCATTATCCTGTTGAGGGATTAAAAGTAACAATACTCTAAATGTACTGAAACCACAATATAGAAAGACAGTGAACCTCATAGAACCGTGCCAACAGCTGGACTACAGTACTTTTGCCTGCACCACTTGGGCCTACGAGAGCAGTCACAGTTCCGCACTTCAGTGTCAAAACAAGACCATTTAAGATATCCACATCAGGTCTCAAAGGATAAGCGAAATGCACATCTGAAGGCAAAAGTAACAGACTCAGTGCACAGGGTTATTATTCAAGCAAATAAAATATTAGTATTCAAATTGTATTTGACTGGTATATGAAGTGAAAATAACATGCAAATTAACTTTGGGACAAAGATGAAATTAGCTCATGCCACTATCTAGCGGCAATATGGATCTCTAATTAGAGCCTTTAAGAGTCAGAATCATGACATGCAAGATATGCAGGAAATTTGGTGTCAATGCATGTGAAAAAAATCAAGGGACAATGCATTCATCATACCTTCAAGACAAACATCTCCAGACCATGCAAGGCTGGAGACACTGCTGGCTGATTTCAGTGCTGACATATAATGCATATTTAGGTACTGATTCTTCCCACTGTAGCCATTAACAAAGAACAATCTAGTTATCTCATCATGCTCTTTTCTTTGCTGGAGTTCTTTCTCTAAACCATTGGCAAGGGCTTCATCAATTTCCACCCCAGATAAAACTGAATTAATTCTCTCAACAGCAGCAAGAGAGCCACGAAGATCTCCAAATGTATTCACGAGGCCTTGGACCTGCAAAATAAATACACTTATGTACCATATTCAGGAAATAAATATCATAACAAGCAAGAGAGTAAAAAGAGACTCACGGCAAATGTTAATGTGAAAGTGTATCCAATAAAAGAAGCAACAGTTCCAACAGAGAGTTCACCCTGCAAGAAAGAGAAATTAAATTAAATGAATAGCTTTTTAAAGAAGTTGAGAGAGACGGCGTTAAGGCAATGCTCCAATCACAAAAAGTATTTTGGGGGACAAACAAAAGATCACCCACCTTGAAATCATATTTTATTTAATAAAGCATAAGCCCGTCTTGCAAGGACTATACTGATTCTCACTTTAACATCCACAGATCTGGATCTCATCATATGCTCCTAGTGTTTCTTAAATAAGGAAAAGAAGTCACAAGATGCAAGTGCTTACAGCCTTCACTTTGCTTCCTCCGAGACAATATAAAGCCAATAAAGAAACATAAACAGCAACTCTTGTCAATGACTCATTCACAGATTTGAAGGCTCCAAGCTTTATTCCACTACTCTGGTAATCAAGGACCTGCCAAGCTTTTTTTATGTAAATTTGATTGATGAAAAGACTTAAGTGGCTCCAAGATAAAATCCGCATGGCCAAAAAATCAATTACCCTAGGTTCAGATCTTACCTGTCTACCAAACATCAACATTTGGCGCTTTTCACCACCAAATGATCTCACCTACAAAAATTACCCTCCATGACATTGAAGTCAAAAACTTCTCTTTCTTGTCCTTGTAAATTTCTATCAAACTGATTTGAAACACTTACAGTACGAACAGCAGAAAAGGTTTCTGTCACACAATCAGATATTGATGCTTGGGCCATTCCATGAGCTTTAAATACAGGTATGGTTGATCGCTTGTAGATGGCTTCAGAACACTTAAAACTAATCAAAAGGAGGCAGCAAAAGGCAAGCAAGTAGAGACACTATAGCCTCAATCCAGGTAGCACCAGTTTCAAAGGAAATAGTGCGTACAAAAACTGAATTCAAACTTATTTAGGTATTGATTATTATTAATGATGATAAAACATTGGTGAGGGAAAAAGAAACAAGGACAACAAGCCTGATTGTCCTTGTAGTAGAAAGTCGATAAGAAAATGTACAGAAAAGTGTAGTAAAACATTCAATAGGGAAAGAACACTGCTATATTTTTTCATTATGCTAATAGAATAATTAAACCTTGAATAAACAGAATAAAAAGAACAAACATCAGAAAAAAGAATGCTTCCAAAAGGAGAATATTTACCAACTACTACAGACACTGTAAGCATCAGAATCCCCAAGATAGGTGCCAACTGGGGCGCCAACACAAAGAGTATGCACATAGTTCCAGTTACCTACAATGAGAGAAGGACAGAAGACATATGTTAACAGTTTCCGAGTAACAGATCACATATTGAAATGACGTAAAACAATCTGCTTCTGAAACTCTCTGATCATGAGAGTATTTAAGATACCAAGAAACAAAGCTCACTTTCGCAATAGTATAGAGTGTCTTGCCTCAGAAAGTGCTCTGAATCCACGATCCCTTGAGACGTTCTCGCTCACAATGCTATGAAGAGAACCCAAATCAGACGTTACTAAGGCACTAATTTCACCAACCTATCATAAGCACACAGACGTGGCTTAACCATATTAAAAATGTAAAAACAATTCAACTAACTGTAAACAAAACCAGTATCACGTACCTTGTACCGATCAAAAAACTCCACCTACACTCAACATTTAGAAAACGCATGAAAATCCAGTATGAAATTTAAAATATCAAACAAACCCAAACGATGACAAAGTTTACACCTTCTGAACCAAAATTCTTCTGAAAATATGCGCTCTAAGTGTTGACATGATCTTCTCCCACACAGTGTTCATGTTCACAACAAAAATTACAGTGAAAATCGGTTCCAAAGAGTACAAAATTCCAATTTTGCTTAGTAACCTCCACAGAGGCTCCTGTCTCGCGCCAATCAACACTTCGAAAAATCGCCCTACAATCAGCGAAATTGCTAACAGTTACAATTACGAACTTAAAAGAAAATGAGTTTATAATGATTTCCTCGTAAACTGAACTCAATCAGATCCATACCTGAAAAAATAGGCATAGAGAGAGTACACATAGTGCAACAAACCAACGATAACGCAGAAATAGCTAGCCTGAGCTTATGCGCTAACAAAAGACTGCAGAGGAGGTCCCAGTTTATCGCTTTCGGAGGCGACCGCACCGTCTCGTCGCGGTCGTCGGAGGCGTCGACTTTCGGGTCTGGTTCGCTGACAATCGGGTCGGACGCCGGTCCGGTGACGTAAACACAAGAAATCGAGCTGGTTTTGGAGCTCCATTTCTTCGCGGAGAGTGGTGGGAGAAGACGCGATTCGCTGAGAGTAGAAGTCAAACCCCGAGACTTGAAGGAAAGTTGGTGGCGCTTGAGCTTATCTTTGGCACGCGCGTGGAGGACATGCACTGGAGGGCGCGTGACGTTCGTTTGGAGAAGCAAGGCCCGACTTGCAGAGGCCATGAGAAATGATGCGGGCGCGATAAAATGGAACTGTCCAAGTTATAGGGAATTCGTAATTCTATAATAGGAATTTACTATCCTGTGCACACTCGTACCTTGTAAAATGAAACTGTTCGTCGATTTGGAGACCAAATCCTATCTGGTCTAATCCAACGGTCACAAAACCACTTAATGGAAGTCAAAGACGTATTATCATCTTCTTTTTTTTTTTTGAAGAATTAAGTTTCGTACGGACTCTAATTTTCAACCTTAACCAACTGAAAACAAATGTAGTGGTTGAAATGTGCTGGAGGTGAGGGCAAAATGGTAATTAAGGGAGAATCTAAAACACGTACACGTGTCTCGTCGTGAATGTTTAGTTCAGAGATGAGCTCTTCACGGGATGGTGGTGGTCTCTTGCCTCTGACTCTTCGAGGCCTCATATTCGATCGAATCTCACAAAACACACACACACACTCGCACAAGCTCTCTCTCTCTCTCCCTCTCTCGCTGTCTTTCTCTCACCGATTTCATCTCGAACTTGATTCTGCATCTTGTGATTCCGTGGAACCCAGCGTATCAAAATCATGGCGCGGACGTCAATCGCCAGCCGTTGATTTTTGTTGAAGTATACTGATTAGTGTTGGACTTATGCTGCTGTTTGTCTAGTTCTATGGCCTTGTTTCGGTGGAATTTGATTTTTGTTTCATTTCTGTGTTTGTTACTTGGACTTGACGCGAGTGCTGGTGATGCGGATCCGATTTACAAGTAAGCTCTCTTTTTCCTATTCTTTTTCGAGTATTTTAACTGTTTTATCTCGCTTAAATTTTCGTCTTTTTTCATAGCGTGGTGTTCAGTGGTCGTTTAGATTCATTTCAAGGTAATTGAACTTGATTGGTTTCGTTTCTGATTGTAAAGTTGAGTTCTTTTCTACTATAATTTCCCCCGATTACATCAACGTTCGGGATTCAAGGAAATGGTGACAAAAGAAGGCTTTTGTGATGAGAATTAGTGGTGCAAGCACTTAAATATGATGAAATGAGTTTGCTGTAGATTGAACAGAAAGCAGCCACTTCTCTGTTTGTAGTCTCTCCATATAATAATGTAAATTCAATTGGTTGTGGTGGAATAAGGGTCACGAACTTTGTATGAATTCTAAATTTTGAGGATTTGTTAGAAAATAAATAATGATGGAGATAAGTATTGAGTATCCCTTAGATTACTGTCTCTTCTTTTCCGTTGTATGATTTTTCTACGATGGTGATTGGTCATTATCATTCCTATAATTAGGACTGTTATTCATTTTCCAGGGCCTGCTTGGAGCAGTGTGAGAAAAGTGGATGTGTTGGGGAAAAATGCTTCCAACACTGTAAATTCTCATCTGATGGTAAACAAATTGATGGTCCATGGTACATGCAAGAGCCACTGTATCTGAAGTGGAAACAATGGGATTGTCGTGGTGATTGTCGATACTACTGCATGCTTTTCAGAGAGGAAGAAAGAATGAAACTTGGTGGCAAGCCTGTCAAGTATCATGGGAAATGGCCATTTCAACGTGTTCATGGAATTCAGGTTCACCTTATTTTTTTATTTGGTCACAATTTTATCTTCATATACTGTTCTAGTACTTATGTCTTCCACCACTCCTAACATGTAATGTAACTGTTTCAAGGAACCTGTTTCTGTTGCTTTCTCCGCCCTTAATCTCGCCATTCAGTTTCATGGCTGGATATCCTTTTTCATTCTTATATACTACAAGCTTCCATTGAGGCCAAATAAGAATACTTATTACGAGTATACGGGCTTGTGGCATATCTATGCAATCCTATCAATGAATGCCTGGTTCTGGAGTGCCGTTTTCCACAGTCGGTAAGTGTCATAATACTCAGAATGTACTTTAACTAGGCTCCGATATTTTCCTTGAAGCACGATAGCAGATTACCAACTGATTCATGGTGGTTTGTAGGAAAGAAATGTTGTTGAAAATATATTCCAAGTATCTGCACATATGTTACCATTGATGATGTTCTCGTTTATGGATAGGTATATTGTTTAATAGCATGCATACACAAGGAATTTTTGGCACCATTTGTTACTTACGTTGTACTTCTTCTCTAAATTTGCTGCAGAGATGTTGAGTTGACGGAGAAGCTATATTATTCATCTGCTGTGGCATTACTTGGGTTTTCCCTTATTCTAGCAATATTGCGAGCTTTCAACGTTAGAGATAAGGCTGCTAGGGTCATGGTTGCTGCTCCAGTGCTTGCATTTGTTACAACACACATCATGTATCTGAACTTTTATAACCTTGATTATGGTAATTTCTTTCTTCAGTATTTTTCTGAAACATACACCGTGAAGAAAATACTTGAATAACTTGCACATCTAAATTGCTTGTCCATTCACTAACCTACTATTATGAATTGCATTCTGTGGTGTTAATCTATGCAGTTGTATGTTTAATTATAAGCAGTTTTGCAATATTCTGGTCTATTGCATCCCATATTTTTCTTGTCTTGACCCGTTTGTTTTCTGAACCTTTTTCATTCTGGTTTTAGTTAATGAGCCATATTAAATCCCAATAACTTATAGTTTAAGATTTTGCTACAAGTTTGAACCTAACCAAAATGAAAATTGGATAGGAGCAATGACCAGCATAATGTTGTCATCTTATTTTGGGATCAACAACAGGATAGGTTTTTGGAATTTACTAGTTCTATATGGATTGCACTTGTCCTTTTGGAGGTTTCAGAGGTCCCTATTTCTTTGCAGGTCTAAACATGAAAGTTTGTCTAGCCATGGGAGTTGCTCAGCTTCTCATTTGGGCAATTTGGGCTGGTACTAGTCACCATCCATCCAGAAGGAAGTTGTGGATAGTGGTTGTAGGCGGAGCTCTGGCTTCACTTTTGGAAATATACGACTTTCCCCCTTTTAAGGGTTTTGTGGATGCTCATGCTCTTTGGCATGTTACTACCATCCCACTTGCTTATCTTTGGTGGGGTTTTGTGAGAGATGATGCAGAGTTTAGAACATCAAGTCTTCTCAAGAAAACAAAGTAGACATTCTGTGAAAATGCCTGCAGTGAGGAACAGTCGGACGATTTGTTTTCTGTTGCACCGCTGAAAAGCAGTTTGTTTTCCTCCTGTATTCTCTTTTCCCGAATGTTTACATATGAAGTCCTGTCATTTTGCACTTGCCTCTGGAGATATCCAGACTCCGCTGAAATTGTGGTATACACATTTGCACTTGACCTTTAGGTCACTGCGACCTTTTTTGGTGCAGCAATTTGTTTTGTAAAAGTAGGGGTTTTTGTTCTTCAGAGGATGATTTCATGGTTTGTACTAATTTGATGGAGAGATCAGAAATGACTTAGAATCATCATCTTTGAATTCAATTGGTCTTGGTGCTTGTATAGCCACATTGTTCTCCTAATGGAGCACTTTGAAATGTATGGCGTTACAATTTATCAAATTCATTTTGACAACCAGTAATAGTCTGTAGGAACTGCTGGAATGTGTTCTGGAATTTTGAGTACTTTCGTTCCCATTCCATTGCGTCTAGAACTTTTCCCGTGACAGATGGTAAGTGACGTGCTTACGGAGAAGGTTCCCTTGCAATGATGTGTATTATTCTAGAGGGCATTTGTGTGCAATTCTAGCTAACATGATCTTGATCACATATTGTCCCACGTTATAATCTTCTGCCGGAAACTTGGAGCTTGTAGCTTTCCTCTGACAATAAAGGAAATTAGAATCATAAGTGTCTTGACCTGTTGGCCATAACAGAGATTTTCTTACTTCTTAGAGATGATTGTATATAGAATTTAGAATATACCCTTTTCTGGGAAGAATTTTACCAGAATGGAATCATGAGGGAAAAAATGCCATGACTTGTTCCAAAGTTTTGAGGTATTAATCATGAGGCAAAATGCCATGAGTTGTTCCAAAGTTTGAGGTATTTCCTCAAACTTTGGAACAAGTCATGGCATTTTTTGCCTCGTGAAGTCATGATTCCATTCTGGTAAAATTCTTCCCAGAAAAGGGTATATTCTAAATCAGTTCGAGGAAACAAGTCATGGCATTTTTTGCATCATGATTCCATTCTGGTAAAATTCTTCCCAGAAAAGAGATACTGAAACTTATACAATTTACTATATACATTTCCCATACTTTTCCTCAAACTTTGGAACAAGTCATGGCCTTTTTTGCGTCATGATTCCATTCTGGTAAAATTCTTCCCAGAAAAGGGTATATTCTAAATTCTAACTTTGGTTACTGAAACTTATACAGTAACATAGATAATCAAATAGAGTAGCTCCATAATGATATGTCAGCATTGGTTTCCATGTCATCCCCATTTTCTCCACCGCAGTGCGGTGGAGGTATCAACATTGCTCTGGCCATGTCCGCCAACAATCCTGGCATGCCGAAAACCGCCTCCTCATCCATGAAAAACACCTCCTCCTCTGCCGCCAACGGGTTTGTCACTGTCGTAGCTTCTGTCTTTGTATTACTCTCTTCTATTAATTCATGAGCAAACTCTAACTCCGGCTGCCGGAACGCTTCAGCAGCCTCTGCAGCCGCCTTCTGAATGTCCTTAGCCTCACCGGAAGCCGGCACCGGCAGCCGCCACGCAGAGTCGGCAAAATTCAAGCACGCTGACCGCCCCTTAAGAGCCAGCGCCGCCACATCATGAGCTCGAGCCGCCATTTCCGCAGTGGGAAAAGTCCCGAGCCATATCCTCGACTTCTTGTTAGGCTCTCTAACTTCACAAACCCACTTGCCGTAGTTCCTCCTCCGAACTCCTCGGTACACCGGATGCCGAGTCTCCCTGAACTTCTTCCTTCCAGCCCGCTTCTTCGGATAGCTCGACGCCAACATCACGTCTTCATCTGAAAAATTGCCTCGAGAACCAATAACACCATCTGACATAGGAGAAGACACAGTCCCCGGCAACTCCATAGACCACTGCTCCATCGACCCATGTGAGAAAACATCCATAGCACCTTAAAGATTAAGTCTTTCAGTGGTTTTTCTAGTCAAACTAGTCGTAAACTAGCTAACAGAGTACTTGAGTGAAGTGGGTAACCTATGGTCTACGTATATATATGTTATTTATGGATAAAGTGGTGACAAGAGTGGCAGTGTTTTGTAATACGAGAGATGACGTTTTCAATAAACGGAAAGAACACGGAGAAGGTGATAAGCAGCCCGGTTTGTTGGGCATGGCTAAGAACCAGCTGTATCTTCTTCGGACAAGTTGCTTTGCTTCCAGAGGTTCAACGTTGAACTTTTCCTGAGCTGACACGTGTTGATTTGACTCCATTCTGGAAGTTTAGATACGTTAAACACAATAACACCACGTGCTTTCGCCTCTCTTTCCATTTTAATTATTATATTTAAAATTTATATAATTTTATCCTAAAGTGTTATATACAAATTTATCATTATATTTTATTTGAAATAATATAAATAAAAAATATTTTACTTTCCATATAATCAATATTAGCAAGGAATCGATTCAAATCGTCCAATCTTTTTCTATCATATAGGAATAGTCGTGATCGAGCGTACTATTCAGGTAGGATACTTAATGCGTTAACTATAGCACTACACGGGTCGATACGCGCATCGCCTAATATCTATCATTTACAATTATGAGATATTTAATCTCATTTGCTCCCTTAGCTTTTGTGTCATAGTGTTAATGTTGGCCGCTCTCAGGTTGGGCAATAAGGGATTAGAGAAAGACAAATCAATAAAAGTTGTAAATTATGTTCCGAGAAAAGTTATTGTCTGTCGTTGGCCTTTATCATAGAATCACTCGAAAATATTAAAGAAGTTGGTAATGAAGTTGACCCAACTTTGACCTATAATAGAGTATAATTGAAACTAAGGTATTTAACTAAGTATACTTTACTCTACTCTTTAGAGACTCTTATAAGCAAAATCATTTATACTAAAATAATTCCAAAAATAATACAGCAATTTTTAATATTTTCTATATAAGATATTATTCTAGCAATTTTAAAATATATTCGAGTCATATTTTTTACAAATAAAATATAATAAATATAAAATCTAATATTTTAAAAATCGGACTAAAAATTAAACATGTAAGGCATGGAATTTAAAGTTCAAAAAGTCTAACCGGTATTAGACTATCATAACACCACTAAATATTGAATAAAATATTATTCTTATCATTA
>JAOQMP010000007.1:30969756-30981709 GCA_027563575.1 Erythroxylum pedicellare
AGAATATTCACCGAAATACTAAGAAATATAATATTTATGCTCTTTTATTTTTTTAAATCATGTGCTTATAAGTCATTTTATATATCAACATCTAATACTAAATAGCTAATTTTATCAAATATTTTTAATAAACAATTGATGTTATCCACTGATCAAATCAGTTGATACAATCAACTAACAGCTAATACAATCCGTTTATTGTCAAACAAGGTCATAATACTTAAATAACAACAATAATAACACTGAGTTTGTTAAAAATAAAAATTTCTTATATATGTATAAAATAATAAAAATAATGTAAGATTTGGAGAGGTCCAGTATTCCATACTCTTCATGCAATCTGAAAACTTATTTAATATGCATTAAAAAGTAACGGCTATGGTTATATTATCATACAAGAGTAGTTGGTGTGTTGGAAGTATAACATAGGAAGGAATATCAGTTGGCACGCAACCTCCATTGTTGTCTTGCAAGTCAAAAAACCTGCCGAACCTGGTACTCTCTGAGCTCTTCCCTGCACCTATTCTGGTCGATCTACAAGGTGTTGGTGATGAGTCCACAACATGTCAGCTCGGTCTAAGTCCAATAAAAGAATTCATATCTCTGTTCATCGCATGCTTTCTTCTACCAAAAACCAAAGTTCAAAGAGAAATGTTACATGCCATTAAAGTTAACTAATCACCTGCAAATATTCAACCCTAATTTGACACGACTATGACTGGTGGGAGATTGTTATAAAACTAAAATTATAAGAGAGTTATTCATAATTTTTAAAAATTACGAGCATATTAATAATATGTGAAATTACAAAAAAATCCAACCTTAATTTTATTACTATAATAAAATAATATATGACATATTTCAATTACCCTTGATTCCGTATCATTATAAATCTCACAAAATAATTTTTAATCACCCAAAATGTCTATGTTAGGTCATAAGTCAAGTCAGGTTATTATAAAATTTAAAGTAACATAACATGATTACGTAAGACGAAATGAACTCGTTTGCAAGTTGTAACCGAGTGATCACGAGCTAGATTGCTGTGTAATCACGTTATATTTCAATCAAATTGAGAAGGAAAACAGATTGCCAACTTCAATTTGGATCCTCTTATTTCCAATTACGTAGGCCCTCACCAAAAGGAACTTTACCTTGGATTGTATTATTCATTGTGTTATTATTTTCTCGACGAACACTTGGCCAACTGGAAGCACACAACCTCTTCCTTTTCTTTTTATTCAACTATTTGTTTAGAAGGTGATAGAAATAAATGAATTATGAATAATCATGGAGGCATGCATTTCGTCATCATTAGAGGGAGGATTGGTAGGTCTCCTATCCCGGTTCAAGATAAGGGTAGGAAGCGCACTTACTTAAGGCACGTTCTCGTGAAAAACAAAATAAGCAGCAAACGAGTTCCTATCTGGATTATCTTATCTTAATGTCTACCATTAGAGCTGTATAGGATAGTGGAGAAACTTGAGCTGAAGCTTTGTAGAGTCCAGGTCCCTAACTACGTTCTAGTCAGGTTTAGGTTCCAGGAAAAAGTTTGACAGTTTCAGGTTCCTGGTTACATTTTAATCAGGCTTAGTTTCCAGGACAAATTTTGACAGTTTCAGGTTCAATCCAACCTTGATATGAATAGATCATACAGTTTGTCAGAGCCTGGAACTATATGGAGAGTGTATGAATTAATAGTGATGTTATATATTTAATAAAATATGTTATTTTCTGTATAGAAAAAACTGTAGTAGAGTAATGAAAGTCGCAGATGGTTTAGATTCCCGTTTTGTTGGAAAAGACATTGGACAGGTTTCTTTCTCAAGTTTCCTAGTATGAACTGTGATGTACTTGCTTTTGTTCCTGGTAATGCTTTGTTATTTTCTGTTCCATTTTCATATCCGAACTAGGTTAGCGACATGAAGAATCATTGGAAGCACCCATGGTGAATGATCAATGATCTCGCTGTGGTGCTACGATCCAGATTTCGAGGAAACTCTCCAAAACCTTAGGCTGATCACGATGGAGAAATCTCCAAAACCTCTCTAAAACCTTAACCGTTGTATAAAGTTTTATACCTAAAGTAATATTCCCTAGCCATAGATCATTGCTTAAGCCTTAAAGATCTCGTCCACCATTTTCTTTTAACAAAGATAATGAACTTCAAGGACTCTTTTACCCCTTAACATGTCTTTAGTATATGAAGAATTTTGATTTTTCAATTTATTTATATCATATTAATTTATTAATATACGAAGATAAGATCATAATATAATGAATTATCAGAAATTTTTTAAAATGTAAAAACAAAAAAAAAGAATTATCTAATTAAATCTTTCATTTTTTAAAAATAAAATAATGTTCGTATTAATTAATTCACATTCTATTAATTTACCTTTTAAACCTATTTCTTGAAAAATTAAAGATGGAATAATAAATTAAACATTGTTTCATTTTTATAATATTTTAAATAAAATAAAAATTTTAAAAGTTTAATTTAATAACTAAGTTTTTAAAATTAGATATTTATTAGGAGTGTCCATTTGTTAATTATATTAAGAAAAATAATATTCTAACTTTGAGTTATACTAATTTTTGATAAGTTAATTATTAAAATAAAAAATTTAAAGGGTTAAATATCGAATTAAAAATTAAAAAATATATCTTTTTTGAATATATTATATCTTTAAAGAATAAAAAGAAACCCTCCCAACAAAAGTTATTCCCCGTCCAACTCATCTGCTTTTTCCTCATCCCAAACACGGCCTTACTATTAAGGACACGTGTCTGTTCTCTCACCCAAAACAGCTGGTGATCTGTGGACAGGCCCGACAGGGTCACTGGTGTAGCCGGTCACCACTTCTCTGCGAGCCGCGAGGTATATAAGCAGCTTCTTTCGGTTACAAATTAATTGAAGAAAATATATTAATATAAAGCGAAAATTAGCTTTATCCAGCTTGCTCCCTCCAGGTTAGTCGCTTTAGTTTAATTCTTGTTTAAGAGATTGAATTTGAGCTCTTGTATTCTTTTTAAGCTTGGATTAGTGTTAAAGGTGCTAACTTTGATCGATCCCCAGCGCAAGATTTAGTTAGTGATTATCTTTCCCCCCCTTTTTCTGTTATTTCGTTTGGGCTTCTTGATGGTTTGATCTTTCGGTTCATGTTTCTGATTGGATGCTTTAGTTAAGGTTGGGGCGTGGGTTTATTCTGGGGTTTTTGATTTGGGAATTTGGGGCATTGTTGTTCTTGGTTTTGAGTTTACTCTCACTTTTCTGTTGTGAATCCCAGTTGTTGGGATTGGCTTGAAATGCAAGCTTTATTACCCGTTGATGGCTTGAGTTCTTGGGTTTGGGATTTAGGCCGTTATCTCACCTAAATTTGTTTTTCTTTTTTTTTTTGCTGGCACTAGTGCTGTGTTATAGCTTTTTTGGGTTTGGAGCTAGGGTTTTCTTGGGTTTACTGAAATTAGTGCTTTTATGGTGTTGTGAAAGATTATGTTTGGAAAGATTCGATCTTTATCCTGTGTTTTGAGTCGCAATAGATTATTTTTGTGGAGAAGGTAGTTTTAAGGAAGATGTCTTTATTTATTTTTCTGTTTTAAGCATGTGTTTTTCTGCAGCTAATCCTGTTTTTCCGTTTTTGTGTTTTGATTGAACTTTGTTTAGATCCAGACAGCAAATTGTTGAAAGGCCCAACTGGCTAGAAAATATTGCACTTCATTTGGTCTGGTTGAGAGAGCCTGTAGATTTTTGACATCCTTTTCGTTGGTTAGTAATATTGCTAACAGAAGCAATCACACTTTTGTTTCTCTATGGTTGGTGAAGGGGATACTCTAACTTACTTATGAGTCATTTATACTGTGAACCCTTTTGTGGTTTCCTGGAACGGTTTAGCTTTTAACGATATTGAGCAGGTTGAGTGTGATTATTATTTCTAAAATTCGTACACCGTGGCTCTGGAGAGCTACTTAGACTCCAGCCACCAGGGCGCAGTGCCGGCCATGGCAACTTCTCGCGTGGCTGGAGGGTTAGCCCAGTCTTCCTCAAGTTCAGGAATTTTCTTCCAAGGGGATGGGCAGTCCCAAGCTATTGTTAACTCTCACTTCGGCACTTCATTCGGCAACTCCTCCAATTCAGTTCCTGGAACTGGGCGTGCCAATTTGGGTCCAGTTTCTGGAGACATGAATAATGCAGTTTTGAACAGTGTGACAAACTCAGGACCAAGTGTTGGAGCAAGTTCTTTGGTCACTGATGCCAATTCGGCCCTGTCAGGAGGTCCCCAATTACAGAGAAGTGCAAGCATCAATACCGAGTCATATATGCGCTTGCCAGCATCGCCAATGTCTTTCTCATCCAATAATATTAGCGTTTCAGGTTCATCAGTAGTTGATGGATCCTCTGTAGTGCAGCAAGACCCGAGTGCACACCAATTACAGCAAAGTCAGCATCAGCAACAAGGGGGCTCGAGTGCAACATCCTTTCCCGCATCCCAACCTGGACAAGTTCTACAATCCTTGGGCCCACGTGCAGCAGGAACTTTCATTCAAGATCCTACTAATCTATATCAGGTTCAAAAGAAACCTAGATTGGACATTAAGCAGGAAGATATTCTGCGACAGCCGATGCTGCAGCAATTGTTGCAGATGCAGGACACCATGCAGTTGCAAGGCCGAAATCCACAGCTGCAAAGCTTTCTTCAACAACAAAGATTGAGGCAGCAGCAGCAGCAGCAGCAAATTCTCCAGTCTATGCCAGCACTGCAGAGAGCTCAATTGCAACAGCAGCAGCAGCAAATGCAATTGAGGCAGCATCTACAACAACAGGCAATGCAGCAGGCGCCTGCTGTAAAGCGACCCTCTGATAATGGGGGCATATGTACTCGTCGGTTGATGCAATACTTATATCATCAGAGACAACGGCCAACTGTATGTTCTTGATGCTTTGCTTTTTTATATATTTGGGTCTTTTGCATGGGACCAACCGTCTATTTTCTTTCTAAGCGTAAATCTGTATTGGGACTCTTTGCCCTTTTTTGTGAACATATGACCCTGTATAGCTACCTGAATTTTATTTTTGCAAGTCCTGAAGCACCAAGGGAATTAAATATTGATATAGCTTTATTGGTATGACAGGATAACAGTATTGCTTATTGGAGGAAGTTTGTGGCAGAATACTATTCACCTTGTGCAAAGAAAAGATGGTGTTTGTCATTATATGATAATGTGGGCCATCATGCACTCGGTGTTTTCCCCCAGGCAGCTATGGTATCTTTCTTACTTATTAAACATAAGCTGCTGTAGCAATTATTATTGACATGCTACTACTACTTATACAGTTGATGTCCTCACAAAATTTAAGCTATTTATCATTCTCAATCATGTGTGAAATAAATTGATGTCTTGATTTTCCATTAACTACAGATTGATTTCAGATGCATGACTTACCCCTTGTAGGCTTTGTTATCAGCTGTCACGCATCCTAATGTCCAACTATCTGTTTTGCAGGAGGCGTGGCATTGTGAAATATGTGGTTCTAAATCTGGAAGAGGATTTGGTAATAAAACTATATACGTTCCTTTTATTAGAAGTTTTGCTTTTTGATAACTGCCATTGTACTATAGTCCATGAAGAATTACAGTGTTGCTTTGAGAATTATTGCTTGCTTCAGGTATAAAATGCATTTTGATTTTGAAGAGACAACTTGAGACTATCAAGAGCATTGTATAATGAATGACTTCTTGTTATCTTCTTTGATTCTTCTGCTACTGTCCTGTATTTGTTTGAGTTTCGTTTGCTTTAACTCATTCTATACTAACTATATGATGTATGTCCACAGAGGCAACCTTTGAAGTCCTTCCTAGACTTAATGAAATCAAATTTGGCAGCGGTGTCATTGATGAGTTATTGTTTTTGGACCTGCCACGAGAGTGTAGATTTCCCTCTGGAGTAATGATGTTGGAGTATGGAAAGGCAGTCCAAGAGAGTGTCTATGAGCAGCTTCGTGTAGTTCGTGAGGGTCAGCTCCGTATTATATTCTCTCACGACTTAAAGGTCAATAATAGCATTCTATGAAGACCAGTTGTATCTGATAATGTGGTCCTTGAGATAACGTGCTAGCATTATTTTGCATTACAGATTTTGTCTTGGGAGTTTTGTGCACGGCGCCATGAAGAACTCCTTCCACGGAGGGTTGTTGCACCTCAGGTACTGATTTTTGTAATTTGTTTGTCTTGGTTTAGTTTTATTGCCTAAAATTATGTTTGCAATATGCATAGTTGGTCTGTGAGAGGATTTGAACTTTTGCAATTTTTCATAGATGAAACTATTCAAAATGATCCTTAAATTTTCCTCTGGACCAACTCCTGAAAGTGCTGGGAGATGTGGTATCAAACTGTATAATAAGTATTCTCTAGCTCAATTTTTAAAGGTCAAAATAACCAGATGACAAAAAGACAAATATGTTTTAAAGATCTGTTTTTGAATCTCCAATCTTTTGTGACTTTTAAAGTTATTAGCTAAACGAGGGCCTTAAAAATTATGGTTGCTTTACTGCAATTTTATTCAGATCTGTGAAATTGTAGTTAATGTTCTGATTTCTCCTGCAGGTAAATCAATTGGTTCAAGTTGCACAGAAATGTCAGAGCACAATTGCTGAAAGTGGACCCGATGGTGTTTCTCAGCAGGATCTGCAAACAAACAGTAATATGTAAGACAATATAGACACTCAAATATGTTAGTTTCTTTCTGTATAAGATGCTATTGAATTGGTTCTGCCTGAAGCCCATAGATTCTTTAGATGGTTAGGATGAAGAGACTCAAAGTTGGCTTTACCGGGAATCTTTTACTTCTGTAAGAAGATTTGACCTGACATGGGACAGTGATCTATACCTACCTTCTAATTCAGCATGTGATGCAACACCAACCTTGGAAACATACATTACTGCTTATGGCTTTAGCTAGGATATTGATTGGTAAAGAGTTTGAAAAGTAAATTATGAGTTCTCGCCCTGCTTAATTAAAGTGTTTGAGAAGGGATTGGATACTTCCCTTAAGATAGTGTTTCAACATTGAGTTTTTTTTTGGTACGAGATGGCCTACTAAGAATAGTTGAAGTATACTGTTTTAAGTTTGCCAGCAGTTGGAACTGTGTTCTCATTGGGCAATGACAAAACCTGCAATTCCTATATAATGCCACAGACAAAGTCATGATTGCTTTTGATGGCAAGCTTCTGCAGATAGTCTTCTAAAACTCTGTTCAGACCACCATTGGTTACTGTTATTGTATTTGCATACTTGACCTTGGTCCTGACTTTGCACAGGACTTGGCTGATGCTATTGCAATTTTTGCTAATTGTTATGTCTAAAACAATGTCAACTGTTTTTAAGGGTACTTACAGCTGGCCGCCAGCTTGCAAAGAGTTTGGAGTTGCAGTCGCTAAATGATTTGGGTTTTTCCAAGAGATATGTCAGATGCTTGCAGGTCAGGTTTAAGCTCTTTCTGATACGAGCTTGTGTTGGTGAAATCAGGCTGATATCCAGTCTTGTAATAATTTTTTTACAGATTTCTGAGGTTGTGAATAGTATGAAGGATTTGGTTGATTTCTGTCGAGATCACAAAGCTGGCCCAATCGGTAATTTCTCTATGGCTACTGTTATAATAATGGATTTGCTACCTTTTAATTTTAGACTTTTGGTCCTCTTTGCTAACTTATTCTGGATGATTCTATTTCAAACATGGTAACTTTGAAATGAGTTATTTTGGAAAAGTCAGTCCATGGATGTGAACTAGGGATGCTAACAAATTCTCGCTAGCAGAGAAAACTGATTTCACTCTCCTGTTTGTGCAAATTTTTACTTCTAACTTGTGCAGAGGGGTTGAAAAATTATCTTCGGCATGCCACTGTGACCAAGGCCCAGGTGCAGAAAATGCAGGACGTGGAGCAGCTAGCAAGTGTTCAGGGGCTGCCAACAGATCGAAACACCCTCAATAAACTAACAGCATTGCAGCCTGGAATTAACAACCACATGAGCAACAACCATCACATGGTTAATCGGGGAGCGTTGAGTGGTTCGGCCCAGGCTGCTTTGGCCCTGACTAACTACCAAAATCTGCTTATGAGGCAGAGCTCAATGAATTCGAGCAGTAACTTAATTCAGCAGGAATCTCCATCATCCTTCAACAATTCCAGCCAAAGTTCATCCCCAAACTTCCAAGAGTCAGCTGGTTTCATGCCAGGATCAGTACAAAACGCACCTGTAAGTGGTTTCTCAAGTGCAAGTCTGCCATTGCAACAACCACAACAGTTACAGCAGCGCTCTTTGAGCAGTAATAGCTTACTTCAACAGAATTATCCACAACCCTCTCAAGGTATTCCGGCCTTGCAACAGCAGCAGATGATCCAGCAACTGCTGCAAGAGATGTCTAGCAACAGTGGGGGAGGGATGCAACAACATATCGGTGTGCTGAATGGTCATGGTACTGTTCCTAGAACTGGAATTGGCTTTGGAAGCAACCCTTCTGCAACACCTGTTACTCGTTCCATGATGTCAGGACCTGCACCTAGCCGGAGCAACAGTTTCATAGCTGCTGTGTCGAATAATGATTCTGGAGGGAATGGTAGTTTTAATCAAAAAGTGCCCGATTTACCTCAGAATCTCCATCTTCCAGATGATTTGGTTCAGGATATTGCCAGCGACTTTACTGAACCTGGATTTTTTAACAGTGACCTAGATGATAATATGGACTATGGCTGGAAGGCGTAACTAACATGGTTTGGACCATATTTTTATGTACAGGAAATGGAATAGCTATTTTCTTTCTTTTGATCCAGGAATTTGTTGTGACGTTGCAGTTGAACTTCATTAGGCAATTAGCTTGTGTTTGTTTCTTTTCTCTTTTTCTGTTCTCTCTTTCTTTGAGAGTTGCTGTTAAGTCTTGCAAGGTTAATCTATTGGAAGACAAGTGAACGGCTAATATGATATCGAGTTCTGAGTTATTGTTTTTATGTTTGCTGTCAACATCTTCATTATCACTACTTTCTCCAAATTGTTTCCTGCTTTTTGATCAGAAGATGAACAGATACTATATATAGATATTTCATCTTCGATGAAAACTATGACCAAAAGTGAATCAGAAAGCTCCTGATCTCAATCACTAAATCCTAAGTAATAGTAATTAAGATGGTCGTCTTACTTTCTTGTGTAACTTTTCATTAAAGAAATAAATAAAGAACATTTATTCTAAACTCTGGAGTCCTTGATTCGATTCATGTACATGGAACCTTCAAGCTATGCCAACGAAAAGAACAAAAAAAAAGAAAACCAGAACCTAACAAGACAAGCACTAAGCGATCATTTAAAAATCAAAAAAAGGAAGCAAACCTTAGTGACATTTGCTTCGTATGTAAACATTTGTTGTATAGATAAATCGAGAAAAACTATACGTAAACAATATGTTGTAATAATACAGTAATTTACCTACCTATCAAAGCTTGGCATTTCGATTCAAATAGCTTCAACCTACATTTCAGCTCACTAGGACATATGAACACAGAGTCCAAGCACAGACCACCTTTTGTGTGCGTACAATCAATCTGCATCATTGAGAATTTGATCTTCACCAGTCGATTATGGTTCTCTACTGTGAACTCACCTGCACGGTAATGAACCCAACTTTCCTGTTCCCGCAGGCAACATTCTGATACCGCACGTTGTCCATTCGAAGTTGATAACTGGAAGCGAACAGGTTTTGTGTCCCAACCATGAACTTGATCGATGTTGCAGATTCTACGACCAAATCTTTTGCAGGGTTTGCCCAGTTGGAGCCTGAAGAACAGACTGTATGTTCCTGCTGGAAATTCAAAGTCTAGTTCACCAACTGCTTCAAACCACCATATCTGTTTAAGATATGCAATTGTACGGAAGCTGCACAATTAAAACATACACATTTCCAAGTTAATCTTTGTCATCTTGGAAGATAATGTTTTGGTAAAATGTAGGGTTAAAACTTAAATTTTTAATCCTGAATTCATACTAAGAAATTGTTCCAATCATTTGATATAGAAGGTGGAGTTGTATAAATGGCGACAACATAAGATATTATTTGGTATCATAATTATATGTAAAACAAATAATATCGTACTGAAATGCAATTGGAAGGGGACACGGCAATCAAATTAATATAAATACTATGTCGTCATGCCAAGAAAAGGATGTGTACTCACAAGGCAAGTTATCCCATACATACATAAACGACCTTCCAAGTTCACAGGACTTGTGTTAATATTCTATAAAAGTTAATATTTTTTTAATTACAGAATCTGAAGACTTTGATTTTTATAATTGCAAAGATCAGATGTTATCATGTAAACGATCTGGTCCAAGTCCACATTGAGATTTGCATTCATTGTCTAATGAATTTGATTACTTTTGTGGAATTTGTATCCA
Source organism: Erythroxylum pedicellare (assembly GCA_027563575.1). Lineage (NCBI taxonomy): Eukaryota > Viridiplantae > Streptophyta > Magnoliopsida > Malpighiales > Erythroxylaceae > Erythroxylum > Erythroxylum pedicellare. The sequence continues at coordinate 30,980,203 of JAOQMP010000007.1, forward strand.
TAGAAAAGTAAAAAAAAAAGCTATATCTCGCACCTGGATTCGTCAGATGACATATGATTCCAGTATCTCCGATCATCAATCCCTGTTACTCTCATCGCCTTATAAGAAATTGACAGATTGATCTTCCCACTGTTCTTGTCCACCCAAACTTGCTGCAAGAAATCATCATCTCCTCTTAATTAAACTCATGTTATATGAATCATTCGCATAAAACATCTCAAGAATTCGATGTATATATTAAGTCTTGGCAGAAAACCAGAGAAGTTTCCAAGATTCCATGATATTGGGATAAGCAAACCTTGTTGCCACCATCGAAGAAGTTGGGTCGGGATAAGCTTGCGAAAATCTCTCTCTTGCTTAAACTCTGTGGAGCTTCATGCAAAACTTTCTCCACCAGAAACTGATAGTTGGAGGGCAACTTAGATTCCCACACAAAATCTGCCAAAGAAGCGCCATGGAAAGTCCTGTTTAACCTTGCCAGATTGCATATCTCCGGGGGATCCAAGTACATATATATGGTAGACACGCAGTTCTCAGGAACATCGCCAAGACCTTGCCTTGAAGAACAAGACCCTTGATTGATCAGTGAGCTTAAAACTGATGATAAACCAGCCCCCATCAGGAAGAACTGATGATCAGGAAAAAAAGAGAATATCTTTGTGCGTTGATGATCAGAAACAAAAGGGGTCTAAAGGTAGAGCAGGAGGTGATAAATTCTGAAGGAAATTGGAGGAGAGAAAGAGGAAGGTATCACCATTTTCTTCTAGTACAAGGAGTAGAAGTGTGTGTCAGCTTTGGTTGGAGTTGTTTACCATAGAAAAAACCAGGGAGAGCGTGAGATAAGGGAAAATGTGAAATTCCAATTGGGATTTTCTCATGAAGGAGAATAGGGAAATGGATAATAGGGAGGAGGTTCTGAAAACAAGAGGACCAATTACATGAGTGTGCTAACATCAAATCCTCTATTTTAAACCCTATCTTATAAAATCTCATCTATATATTTATAAGAGATCCACATTGACCAATTACATGAGTGTGCTAACATCAAATCCTCTATTTTAAACCCTATTTTATAAAATCTCATCTATATATTTATAAGAGATCCACGTAAATGTGTAGATAAGATTTAATAGAATATGATAAGAACATCGTAATCAGAGCAAAAGATTTGATTTAGGGTGTGCAATATTATCATATTTCTACAATCATAAGGTAGAAAGGTTTTTAATTCTTCTAAAAATTTCTTAGTTTTTAAAATTCTCAAATTATTTTTCATAATTTTTATTTAAAAAAATCTTTTTTTAACTTCTATTAAAAAATAACAACAAAAGGCATGAATATTAAGTCAATCAAATATTATCTAATTCAACTTATAAACTTGAATTAACTAATAATTTATTATAGATATTTTAAATTATTGAGTTAGGATCAATTTTAAAATTGAGTTTAAGAGTTAGATTGGATCATCATTCAGTGTTCTTTATTGTTAAGATAAGTGTTTTCTTTT
>JAOQMP010000007.1:31004662-31014746 GCA_027563575.1 Erythroxylum pedicellare
CTTAACCAATTCTATATATTTTATAATTATCAAAACATAAAGGGATTTTTATTTGTCAACCACCATTGGTCCAACAGACCCACTTTGATACCAATTGAAAATCCGAAAGGATATGGTTTTGCACAAATTATGAATAGCCTCATTCGCTATAAACTTTCTAACAAAAATGAAAACAAAAACAATCAAAAACAAAATAACAAATCAACCAACGAAATTTGTTAATGCACTTCAATACACCTTGACTATATTTACGGGGCCCTCACCCAGCTTAATACTTTTACTAATGACAATAATTTTATACAAGACCTTACTGAGTCGACTTACTCAATCCTCGATACTATCCCTTGTCCTCACTATTCGTTAAAGTATTTCACATCCAATAACACGAACCGACTAGTGCTAACCTCAGCAAAGGATTTTCTCAACAATGTTTAATGTTAATGATATGAAATAAACAACTCAAGTTATTAAACAAAATTCAACATAAACAAAAACACTAGAGATAAGAAAAACAACTTCCTTAATAATTCTAGCTTCTTCAATGAAAAATTGAAATGTTATTCATCAATAAATCTGCTATGGTCTTTCAATATTATAACCGTAACATCACATACACAACAACAAACAAATTACCAACAACTGTAAATGTTTCTTCACTGAAACAATTCAAATATCGGGACTGCAAGAACCATAATAGCTGCTGGAATTTTACTCAAAAAACCAACACCATCGATCAAGAGCAACAGCTACACAGCCCATTGCCATCGTTAAAGAGATGGAGAACACACAGCCAAAGAATCACACACAATCAAAAACTTTATAGCACACAAAAGTCATGTAACTTCTGGCCAATAGTACAGCTCCACTTCAGAAACATATCCCATAAAATCACTAGTGTGAATAAGGAAAACAACAATTGGTGAAGAAGACCTTCGTGTAGGTTACTAGACCAATGCAATAGACAAAACGGACGATGACGAAGACTGCTGGACGCACACTGAAGAGTGGACCCATGCTAGAAGACACTAGACACACACTAGAAGATGAGGAAGACTGGACGCAGACCATTTGATAGAGATGGAGGACGAAGACTCTTCTAATTAATTAGGTTATTAATTAAATCCCCAAAAAAATCCAGCTACGAAGTCACCATAACTCCGTCGATTTTTCAACCAAAAGCAACACATTTTTTCCAAAATCACATAAAATTCAGTGGAAACACATCTGCAAAAATAGTCAATGATATCTCCAATCATCAAAACTCTATATCTTATCTTAATTATGATAGGGTGATTTGATTTCAATAAAATCTTATCATGACTTGAATTTTTATTTCATATAAACCTTATCTTTAAAGATTTTCACATAAGATAGACTAGTTATCATAATAATCTTCTTTAAATAATCAAAGATGTCCAATTATAAATAATGCCCAAAATATCTTAGCACACAACTTAACTAAGAGAAAGTAGATCTTACGAAAAAATAATAATTTAATCTGAAAAACCGAAGGGAGGTAATTGTTTCACAAACTTCTTTAGTACCAACAAAATAAACACAAACAAAACGGAAATAATAAAAACATAAAAAATTTGGTAACGCAGTTTGGCACACCTTGCTTACGTCTGCGGGACCCTTACCTAACTTAAACACTTTCACCGAAGTATAATAGATTTATCCAAGATTTTATTGGACCAATATCGCTCAACTCTTGACACTATCTCTCAGCATCACTTCCTGTGAAAGAATTTCACATCTAATAGTACGATCGCCTCGTACTAACCTCAACAGAGAATTTATAAACACTATTTAATAATAAAGATAATTAAACGAATAACTCAAGTGATTAAAATAACTAGAAACAAAAATAATAATAAACTTGAGATAAAAGATAAGAACAACTTTCCAAAAGGATCAACTCTATTGAAATAGATTTAGAAGCCGTCGCAATAACAATGGGTTGATTTACATAAACATCAACACAAAGTTACAGTTGCACTGATAACATATTCATCAACTAAGATATACACAACTCATAAGGAAATCAATTAATAATCATTGTCGGCCTTGAATTTTCTGCACTTTGGCCACACCTTTTAAAAATTCCAACTACTACCTTGGCCACAAAATTAGCAACCCATGCATACCACCATATCTACCCGTTCAAACCACAGCTGCATTTTCAATCTTCAACTAACTCACCAACTTCACACATGCACTCAATCTTCAATTAACGCACCCACTTCACACATGCACTCAATCTTCAATTAACGCATACGTTGTTCAGCTGTCTTCAAAACACACACCCCAACGCAGTGTTTTGTTCATTGACAATTATTGCACCTCAATGCTATGCCATACACGCAAGTCTACTCCACCACACGGGTACCGCACAACCCAGCTGCAATCTATCTTTTTTTTTACTTGAACAAGAGATTCACATCTGTTCCACACAACAAAACAACGTCCCTATTAAAACACGCAAAATCAAATTCTTTTTTCTATTATTCACCTAAGTCTAGCAGTGCACAATTTAATTATCAACACGCCAATAATATTATGTAAGATTCTATCATAACTAAAAAATTATTCCAGTATTTTTTAAATCTAAATCATTATTTAATTAATATTTTATACATTTAATTAATAAATAATGCCAAAATATATATCCTAACGTAATCTTTTAATCTTTAAACCATTAACAATAAAAACATCTAAAAAATCAGCTTTCGAAGAGTCGAGACTCGGCTCTCTCTTCTTCTTCTTCGCTTAATGTCCAATTCCCATGTTGCAAACATTTCTTGGACCCGTTTTGACAGTTTCCTTCTCAAACCCTGAGGATCCAACCGAGCAATTTTGGGATAAACGTGTTTGGTGTAGCAAACAACTCTATAATCTTCCATACAAGATCCTTCAATCCGCTGGCTACATCCTCATTTCTGTAACTATTAACGTCCCTCAAGAGCATAAGATTACCTAGTATGTTAAAAACGGTAACAAACACTGTCTCTGCAATATTAACAACAGCCCCTTCTCTATTTCTCAGGAACTCCATCAGCGCACCAACTTTCTTCTCTCGTAACATGACCTGTAACTCGACAGCTTTCGCAGTGATCAATTCAGTCCTGCAAAGGGCTCTTAAGCACTTGCATTGTTCTGAGTCAACGTTCCAAATAATGGACACATGATCAATAGCATTAGATTCGCAAGGATTTGCTTTTGGTATCTTCCTACCAGAAAGCACACGATCATGGGTTTTGAGAATTTCAGTCGCAGCCATTGGAGAAGACGCAACTACAAGTTGTGTGCCTAGTTTTTGTGAAATCAAGGGCCATGAACTTTAGCGATGTTTGTTAATGAAACGTGAAGCTTTTGCCCCAACTGAAGAATGTTACCTACGACAGGCCATGGTTTGGGACCTGTTGCAAGTTGCTGTCTCTTGGAAGATGGAGACAACACGTAGACAACAAGTAGAGAGAGAAGAAGAAGACGAGCTGGTGTCCAGAGATTGAGAAAAACAGTAAAATGTACTTGGTCCATATCCAATTCAGTGACTGTGGGATAGCTCATGTGGGTACCTTTGTGCTCGGTGGAAGATGGATCTTACGTAAAGTAATTTCAACTAATCATAATAACTAACGACAAAAACTTGTTAACGATAAAGAGCCTACGATTTGACTTTACAAATATGATCTCACAATCAACATTTATTGTTTTATATGTTTGTATCTGTATAGACTTACTTCCATCGCTCTAAGATGTCCAATTTAACTTTTTAAGTCAAATTGTTAAAACAAAATTACATTACCCCTAAAATTTTATTATTTACAAAATAATATTCATTTTATTTTTGAAGATTCGATCAATCGAGTATTAGTTATTTTTAAATGTATATTAAATAAAAATGTTAATAAATTAATGTATTTCTAATATTCTCACCGATAAACTTGAAATCTTTAAAAAGAATCTAAGTAATGAGTTTACATGTCTTCGACATTTACGCCTATGAGTTGAAGACCTTAAAGAAATTTTCAGAAATTTTGTTTTATTTTTATGAGTAATTTATAAATTATGAGCTTCAAAGAATTTGTTTGACAAAATTATAAATAATAAATTTAAATGAAGAATTATTAATAAACTTGAGTATTTTTAATATCCACGACTAGTAAACTAGATGATTTCGAGAAGAAGAGTGATTTAGAATTCAAATAAAGAAACAATGGCCCATAGATCACGACTATACATGATCCGTGAGTTTGGCCCTTAAAGTCCAAACTTGTTCCAAGAAATCTTTCTGGTTTAAACGATAAGGGGCCTTCCCAGACTGATGGATCACGCCCAGTTGCCCAGACATTTACTAGTACTTGAAAGTTCTTTGGGATTGTGTAACCCATAATTTTGCAGGTCTCAGCTGCACGACGCGGGATGAGAAATGGTGCAGGTGGATGCAGCCTTAGTTTGGAACCTGGTGGAAATTGCTCTCTTGGAAGATGGAGACAAAACGTAGATAACAGATAGAAAAAGAAGAAGAAGAAGAGAAGGTGTCAGGAGATTGACAAAAACAGTAAAATGTACTTGGTCCATATCCAGTTCGGTGATATTGGTACGAGAGAAAAATCAAGCTCGCTTATAAAGAGCTCATGTGGGTACCATGAGCTCATGTTCGGTGGAAGATGGATCTTACGTAAATAATTAAATAAATTTCAGTTTTTCATAAAGTTGAAGATAAGAAATATTTAAACCGAAAAAATAGGTTTACAAAACTTCTTCTGAAAATATTATGGTAAATGAGAAAATTGCTTTTATTAATATTATTTTAATAAATTATACATTAAATTTATTAATAAAAACTCTAAATAAGAGAATTTTTAACTTTCTAAAATGTTGAGTGTCTAGTTATATTTTAAGGTTTTCAGTGATCATAAACGCTTTTATGGTTAGTGGGATGCCGAATAAGTAAAGACAAGATGTATGAAACTCTTTTGAGGAGATACACAGTCGTGTAGCACTCTTGACTTATACGATTGTGTTGATCAATCATGTAAGTCCTTAGAAACGTGTAAAAGAACGTGTGAAAAGTGAAGACATAAATGATCGTGTACATGTCTAGGTGAATGACATACATGGCAACCATGTAACTCTGTGTGATTGTGTACATTTGCGCGAGAGGCAATGTTGAAAATATATAGTCACTTACACAACCATGTAAGATGCAAAAAAACCTATTTCGTAATATAAAAGAGAAAATACGTAAGTTTTCTAGAGAGTGCGATCATAACATCCAAAAGATAGGAAAAACAGAGAGAGGGAAACTAGTGTTTGTATTTTTATCCTTTTTATTGTTTATTGGATTAGTTAGTGTTTGTTGATCGTTACATCAACTTTGGTTTTCAAACTTGAAATTTTGTGAGAAGACTTGTTGTCATAGGGTGAGAAATCAATTTTTATAAATCCTTATTGAGTTTAGTGAATTTGCTTGTTAATTTGATCTATGATTTTTCCCTCTAGACTAAAGGCTTTTCCATGTAAATCTTGATGTTTGTTTCATCATTAAGTTTATATTCTCATATTCATTTGTTAGTGAAAGTTGAAGAGTATTTTTGTTGTCGATATTTAGTTGATCTTTTAGATAGTTGTGGCATTGTCTCCCAACAAGTTGTATGAGACATGTGATGGAAGTTGGAAACAACTCTATAGCCAAGTTGACGTCATCAAAATTTGGAGACCCATGATGAATGACCTTCTATATTATAAGGATCTCTTTGATGTTATTTGTTAGGATATATGTTATATATCTAAGTAATTAGTTTTGACATTATTTATTAATTGGACATATAAGATATTAATTGGATAATGACTTGAATTCAAAAGCTATATGGATAATCTCTTAGTTGAAAAATAATCCTATCTTAATTTGAAGTCTGTTTTGAGAGGGGGTGTAATACATCATGTGCGTGTTGGCAATTGTGTTTTTTTTGTGGTTGCATGGCCGAAGTGAAATTCTGCTTGTTTGAGATGTCAGTGTCACGCATGTCTCTTGTTGTTGTCGAAGTGAATCTCTAATATGAGTGTGCTGCAACGGTTTCATATGGGTTAATGGTTAAGAGAACAAACACTGCAGTATGTGTGTGTGTGTGTCTTTGAAGAGGAATATACGTGTGTTGTGTGTGAGACAAGTCCTTAAAGTAGTGGAGTGCATTTATTGTTGATTGAAATCAACGTTGCTGTGGGACTTTACTTAATTGAAGGATTGCTTTCGCGGCCTCCAATGTGTGCTTTTATCTTTAAGCTAAACAAAAGAAGAACTTGGGTGTTAATAGCTGAATAAAAAGAACAACATGGGTGATAAGAGCTTAATAAAAATTGTATTCGCAAGGAGTTCCAGCAGCGAGAGCGTATTGATGTTAGGAGGCGGTTTTGACAAGGTCTTTCCTTTCACGGCAAAGAGTCACCAAATGTGAGTCATTGATCTTTGAACCTCCACAACGCGTAGCAAAAATGATGGCTGCAGTGTGTGTTGATGGAGTAGTAAAGAGTAATTATGGTGCAGTGGGTGTGTGCAGTATTGAGCAAGAAATCTCTTGTGCGACAAAAGATAATGAAGTAGTAGTTGTGTGAATTAATTGTTCAATGAAACAATGATTGTGGTGTGCATGATTTCTTGGCTGCATCATTCTTCATTGGCTCAATGATTATTAATTGATTTCTTTATAGGTTACGGATACTGTGGTTGGTGAATGTGTTATCAATGCAACTGTGGCTTCATGTTGGTGTTTATGTGAATCAGCCCATTGTTGTTGCGACAATTTCCAGATCTATTTCAATGGAGCGGAACTCATCAGGAAGTTGTTCTTTCCTATCTCAAGTGTATTTATTTTTCGTTCTTTATTATTTTATTCACTTGAGTTATTTGTTCATTGTTCTTTCATTAAAAGATTGATTGAGAAAATCCTCTGTCGAGGTTAGTACAAGGTGGTCGTGCTATTGGGTGTGAAATTCTTTCACGAGAAGTGAGGTTGAGAGATAGTGTCAAGGGTTGAGTGGTGTCAGCTCAGTAAAGCCTTGGGTTAATCTATTGTACTTCGGTAAAAGTTATTAAGCTAAGTGAAGGCTCCGAAGACGTAGGCAAGGTGTGCCAAACTGTGTTACCAAATTTTCGGTGTTAATTTATTTTTGGTTCTCTTAATTTTTCTATTTTTTTTGTTTGCTAGAAACAAATCTAAAAGTTTGCAAAACTACCCCCTACGGTTTTTCAATTTGTATCAGAGTGAGGTCACCGATTCAGAACTTGGTAGCAAGTTGGTGCAAATCCTAGTTTCACAAACATGGCCATAAGAGAAGGAGCATCGATTATCAGGCCACCATTGTTGGAAGGTTCCAATTATCCTGCATGGAAATCATGGATAAGAGTCTTCATTTAGGCAAAGGGAACAAGAGCATGGAACTCGGTGTTACATAGTTGGACACATTCGATGATTATTGACGATAAGGGAGAGACAGTTCTAAAGATCTGTCTGAATGGATAAGAGCCAGAGAAGAAAGAGCACTTGAAAACTCACAAGCATTGCACACAATTTTCAATGCTGTTGATGAGGGATGCTTCTCAATGATATCAACCTGTGAATCAGCTAAAGAAGCATGATATATGTTACAGACTATTCATGAAGGGTCTAAATCTGTGATACCGTCAAAACTATAGATGTTAGTTGTGACGTTTGAAGAATTGAAGATAGATGAAAATGAGACTATTGGAGACTTTCATGAAAGAGTGCAAGATATAGTGAATTAGGCACATCAACTTAGAAGAAATATTCCAATATGAAACTAATCAAGAAGACGTTGGGATCATTAACTCCAAGTTTTATTTTGAAAATTGCAGCAATCGAGGAGGCTCATGGCATGAATGACTTGTTGTTGGAAAAGATAATTGGAATTCTTACCAAATTTGAAATGAATCTTTTAAGGGGTAAATAAGAAAGAAGCAAAGGATTGGCACTACAGGTTGAAACTGGAGAAGGTATTAATGATGTAGATGATGAATCCGACGATAATGAGGATATGAAGCTATTAACATGAGAGTTCAGAAAGTGACTAAAAAGAGTGAAAAAGACAAACCCAACTTGAGACAATATGGCGGAAGTTCATCGAGCAGCAATGTAAAACATCAAGTCAAAATACAAAAGGGTGAAAGGAAAGCAAGGAGAATCCAATGTCATGAATGTCAAGGTTTCGGATACATTCAATCCGAATGTGCTAATACTTTGAAGAAGAGAAAAGGAAAGTCTTTCACAAGCATCTGGATTGAGAATGATTTCGAGAGTGAATATGGTAGTGAAGAAGAAATAGCGAATAGTGCTACGTTGGTTGCCTTACATAGCAAAAGTACAGTTACTTGCTTAACAGTAACTGAGAAGGAAGTAATTGAAGTTGGAAAAAGAGGAAAAATCGAAAATTTTTGCAAACAACTCATCTCAAGACCTAATATTACATTATGACAGTGATAGAAATGGCCCAGATGACAACAAGGGGAACATTTACGAGGCTTACGAATTAATGTACAACAAATGGGTGAAAATGTGCAGAAAGAATGAAAGATTGAAGGAAGGGAATCTCTCTATGAAGAATATCATCCAAGAGTTAGAAAAGAAATTGATGTTGACATCAGATGGGCTTGGTGAAGCTAGAATGAAATTAGTAAGTACCAAAAAGGAATTGAGAATGTTGAATGGTGGCACAAAAAAACTCGAAAAGTTAATGAAAATTGGTAAGGTTAAAGGGGATCTTCTGTGATGCCCTAATACCCCCTGGGGGGATACGGGACGCCACGCAGACAACATAACATATATGTATACAAAATTGAGACAAAACTAAAACATATGACTGTTAAATCCATTTATAGAAGCGGGTAACGAGATTTGTACAAAAGAGACAGAAGTCTCGACACCAAAGTGTCATAGAAGAGACCGAAGTCTCGACAACGAAGTGTCACTAACAGAAGACACCGAAGTGTCAGTAATAGAAGACATTGAAGTGTCAATAACAAAAGACACCGAAGTGTCACAGAAGCAGCTGTAGACCTTTCTAGGTATGCTTATTTACCCACAACTAGGACTTAACAGAATCAAAACAGAAATGTTTGAAATTCAATTCCCATATTTACAGCTTTGCAAATCATTCAATGATTCAATCAATAGTAAAAAAATAGTCAAAGCAAAATCATTAAAATTTGCTTACTGAATTACTAATACAATTTACCAACTAAATTACTTACGAAATCTCCCTTATTGCTTATTTTCTCGAAGTCCCGGCAATAAATGGAATCGGTCGCTCTAAAGGTTCCTCTAAAACATTCAATACAAACATATATTACTATTGTGCACAATTATGAATTCAATTTTGCACACTGATGTATACTAAATATGTATGATGCATGTTCATGACAAAAATCTGGGTTTCTTATCCTTAATCTTATCACATTATCGTTCATGTGAAACCAAACTCAATTTCTCAATCCAGATTTATTTTACACTCAACTTTCGAGTCCACCTTGCTCAATTATTCTCATCAGTAGTTGAGGTAATTAGGTAATACTTCCTTCTAAAAAGTTTTCCAACTTTGTCTTAGGTTTCCAATTATACCAAGTTCATCTAATTTGGTTTAGTATACTAAAAGTTATACTCAAAAGATTTCAGGCTGTTCTTGAGCTTCATCAGAATTGCTATCTCAATTTCCAATCAAATTATGAAATTCTTATAGGTAAAATTAGATCCTAATCTCTTCATACAATTTGTAGCCTTATGTCTCTAGTTTACTTCAAATTAAAAATCACTCCATTCGGATAACTACAGAGAAAGTTATGCCTAAAATATCAAAGTATATGCAAGCTATCAGGAAACTTTGCCGTGGCGAGCCAAAAGTTCGCCAGCAAAATTCTACGACATTTCTCAAAAGTTTGCCACGGCGAACTTCACTGGTCATGTTCTTCCTCTCTCTACTGTAACTTTTTTCAGAACTCAATCTCACTTCAATATAACTCCAATACTTGCAAACAATTCCTCTAACTCATTTTCTTAACTCATCAGTA
>JAOQMP010000007.1:31053725-31065111 GCA_027563575.1 Erythroxylum pedicellare
AATTAATGGCAAACCATGGACAGCAGAGGAGAAATTGTCAGAGGATATGACATAGCAGGGAGGAGAAGAAGAAGGGGGAGGGGAGGGAGGGTCTTCGGGTGTGTTTTAAGGTTAATAAAATGACGTTGTTTGATGTTAAACTAAAGATGTCATTTTCTTTAAGTTAATAATGTTCAACCGTAAGCAGACGACGACTTATTGGTTAGAAATTTACCGACAAAATTTTCTGTCGCTAATATTCCATTGAAAAATTCAAAATTTCATTATTCCACCACCAATTCCCGCCTTAATTGCCAACGATATTATTCCGTCGCTATATTTTCTCGTCAACTTTTCCGACGGACAAATAAAAACCGTCGGTATTTTACAGTTGTTTGTTTTCCATCGTTATTTTTCCATCCCCAATTCCTTATTTTCTTGAAGTGTCAGGCAAGTTTGATACTTTTGATCAGGTCGGAGACTCATCAAGTTGTTTAAAACTAACAGGAGGTTACTGTCTTGAAGACCATACCTAACTTGACGAGCTGTCAGAAGCAATCATGAAGTTAGAAACTGAAGGACTTGGTATCTTGGAAACTAGAGATTAACACTTTGATAGTAAAGCAGCACTGCCGCTTTTCTACATCAAAGCCACTATAAATCATCTTCAAAATGAAACAATTGGGGATGAAGAAGCCAATCCAAGAAACACATAAAGTAAGTTTGTTTCTGTTAGGATATATGTTATATATATAAGTAATTAGTTTTGACATTATTTATTAATTGGACATATAAGATATTAATTGGATTCAAAAGCTATATAGATAATCTTCTCGTTGAAAAAGAATCATATCTTGGATTGAAGTCTATTATCATCTTGGTAATTGAATTGTGTTTTGCGTGGATTTTTTGAATTTCGGATAAGAGAAGAAAACAAAGAGTTTATGTGCGTGTTGGCAATTGGGACATTGTGTTGTTGCGTGGCTAAAGTAGAATTCTTCTTGCTTAAGTATGTTAGTGTCATACACATCTCATATCAATAGTTGAAGTAAATCTCTAATATGAGTGCGCAGTAATAGAGTTCATAGGTACATGGGACATGTCGTTTGAGTGTGGCATAGGCGAGATGTGCATTAATTGTTAATAAAACAAATAGCTGCAGTGAATCTCTTTGGCGTTGGTACGGCATGGAGCAACAGTTGAGCGTGAGGCAATAGAGCTGACGTGCGTATGTGGCATTAGAGTGACAAGCTACAGTGAAGTGAATAAGCTAGTGTGAAATGGGTGTGACAACCGCAGAAGTGATTTTAGTGTATGTCTCCATGACATGGTTGAAGGGAATTTTGTGTGTGTGTGTGCAATCAATAGTGCAGTAGGCTTTGAAAAACACTGCTGCATTTTTCTGGTGAATATTCATAGTGAATGGAAGAACAGAAGGTGTTGTTGATGATTGCATGACCCAACTACTACACCTAAATCGTGGTTGACTTGGTGAAGCTCTTGCTTGGTGTTTCTGTTTGATTATTCAGCTTCTTATGATTTTGTGAATATGCAGGAAATTATTTCTTGTCTTTTTATCTAGTATTTTCTTGAGTGATTTAGTTATTGTTCTTGTTTCAAAAGATTATTGAGAAAAATCCTCTGTTGAGGTTAACATGAGTCGGTCGTATTATTGGGTATGAAATTCTTTCACGGAAAGTGAGGTTAAGAGATAGTGTCAAGGATTGAGTGGTGTCAGCTCAGTAAAACCTTGAGTAAATCTATTATACTTTGGTGGAAGTATTAAGCTAGGTGAGGGTCCCAAGACGTAGGTAAGGTGTGTTGAATTACGTTATCAAATTTCCTGTGTCGATTTATTTTTGGTTCTCTTAATTTTTCTGATTTTATTTGTTTGCTAGAAACAAATTGGAAAGTTTGCAAAACTACTACCTCCTTCAATTTTTCACTTTCCTTAGAATTTTGTTAAATATTCTTATTTTAGGATTCAAAATATAATTAAAATTTTATGTCTTTGCAGGGTCCAGATGTTTGTTCAAATACAACAAGGACAAGAACTCTCATGCTGCCAGAATCTATGAGATTTTAACAAGAAAAGTGATAAGGTAATTTCATAACCTTAGAGCATATATTGCTTGATACTTGTTACCACTAAATTTGTATATGGAGATGCAATTTATGTCCACTGACTCTAAACAACCTCCAGTTCAATGATTGGATCATCATGCTTTAGCAACAAAGCGATGGAAGATTCAATATGGTAATTAATTGTCTCATATCAGTTTTGTAATTAGTGTTTCTCATGCAATTGATAACACAGTCAAATGTTTTATCCACAGTCTTATCTTCCTGACTTAGTTGATTAGATTGCATTCTCCATCATCTTTGATTTGGATCATCAATGAGAACATGGTATTCGGAGAAAGTGATCTTTCCAAGTTCTTAAGAAAACCTGATCCAACATTTGGAAAATGAAGTACAACTGGAACTTGGAAGAGGAAGGATTAAGCAGGAAAGTTCTACTAACAGCTGTAACTGGATCAAAGACACCATAAAATAGTAATGATTAGGTCACTGTAGCTTTCGTAAAAGGAGATGGAGCCTTTGGGGTGGTTACAAATGATAGTACTCTGCTCTTCTCGTTCTCAATCAAACATTCACAATTAGGGATGACAATTGGGCTCAATTTTTTTAAAAATCGAGCCTCAATCAGCATGATAGAGGTTGTGTCATTTACTTTTACTCAAGAGAAGCAACATCATATATTAATGCTAGTAAAAGATGGTTTATGGCATACCACTATTATGAATGATCAATCACAATAATCGAAGAACAAGTGTGAAAATAACAAACATACATAGATTTACATGGTTCACCAATGTTTGGCTACGTCCACAGGCAGCTAGAGTTTTATTTCACTATGAATTGTTTTTCAATATAGGTACACTAGGAGAATCGAATGTATTTATACACCTAGGAGAATACAAAAGACAAAACATATCCGCGATCGTGGGCCTGGTGTAAAGTCCAAAATGTATCATCAGGCTCCATATCTTATCAATTCTCCCACTTGGAGACTGATCCAATCAACCCAATCATCTTCATTCTCCATTCTAATGTACCCAACAAACTCAGCTAGTCGCAACTTCTCACATGCTATGGTAGAAGACCAACTGAGACCTTGCATAGCACCAGTTTCCCAACATCAACACCTTTAATCAACATGTCTGTTGGATTCTTAGCACCATCAATCTTCTTTAAACACATCTCACTTTCTTCCACCAGACTGTGAGTGAAATGGTACCTGCACCAGATGTGCTTAGTTCTAAAATTGTATACTGGGTTCTTCACTAACTATATGGCACTCTAACTATTAGTGAAGAAAACCTTTTCATACTGCTTCTTACCCAACTCTTCCAAGTAATCAGTCAACCATATCATCTCCTTACTAGCTTCATCTATTGCAACATATTCAACCTTTATAGATGATATAAAGACACACTTTTAAAGTTTAAACATCTAGCTCACTACTGTCTCATTTATAGTGTAGACATACCCAGAAGTACTTTTGCTTGAATCCACATCTCCACTAAGATCAACATCAACAAAACTTTTTAGTACTACC
The DNA here is from genome assembly GCA_027563575.1 of Erythroxylum pedicellare. NCBI lineage: Eukaryota > Viridiplantae > Streptophyta > Magnoliopsida > Malpighiales > Erythroxylaceae > Erythroxylum > Erythroxylum pedicellare. Next base: position 31,057,327 of record JAOQMP010000007.1, read on the forward strand.
TTGCCATTCTCATAAGAAAGTGCGGTGCTAACTTTCCTTTCAAGTATCTCAGAAGCCACTTCACAGCTTTCCAATGCTCTTTCCCTGGGTCTTACATGTATCTGCTCACAGCTCCCACTGCATATGCTATATCAGGCCTAGTGCAAACTATAGTATACATCAAACTCCCAACTGCAGAAGCATAAGGCACTTTTGTCATGTGCTCACGTTCCTTAGCTGTCTTGGGTGATTGCTCCTTTGACAATTTGAGATAGTTAGCCAAAGGCATGCTCATAGTCTTAGCATCATCAACTCTGAACTTGGATAACACCTTCTCAATGTATTGCTCCTAGGATAGATTTAGAATTCGAGCAGACTAGTCTCAGGAAATCCTCATCCTTAGAATCTATTTTTCTGCAGCCAAATCTTTCATCTTAAACTCTGATGACAGTATCCCTTTAAGATTATTTATCTCCTTCATACTTGAATCTGCAATCAACATATCATCCACATACAAGACAAAAATAACAAAGGAGTCAGTAAACTTCTTGATGTAACAACACTAATTCTTTTAACTCCTATGAAAATCGTTTCTAAACATGAAAGAGTCAAACTTCTTGTACTACTGCCTTGGAGCCTACTTCAATCCATACAAACTCCTCTTAAGCTTACACACCATGTGTTCCTTACCAGGGACCTCATGTCCCTTAGGTTGCTGCATGTAGATTTCTTCCTTTAGATCTCCATGTAAAAAATTTGTTTTTACATCCATCCGCTCAAGGTGCAAGTCCTTACTGCAACAGTACTCAATAAAATTCTGATTGTAGTTAGCTTCATAACAGGAGAGAATATTTCAGTGTAGTCAATACCTTTCCTTTGTGAATATCCTTAACCACCAATCAAGCCTTGAACCTAACTGTAAGATCAGTTTCATTCTTGATCCTGTAGACCCACTTGTTCAATAAGACTTTCTTCCTTGCAGGCAACTCAGTTAACTCCTAAGTATCATTCTTCTTAAGTGACCATATCTCATCATCCATGACTTGCTCCCACTTGATTGAATCCTTCACCTACAAAGTCTCATCAAAGGATTCTAGTTCCCCTCTATCAGTTAACAAAAAATAATGCAAGGATGGTGAATACTTTTCTGGTGACCTAGTAACTCTGGTAGATCTCCTCATCACTAGCCCAAGTATGACTAGTTGCTGTTCTGGTTCTGCTGCAATATTTTTTGGATTTTCCTACAACTCAACCTTAGCTCCCACTTCTTTTGCATCTTCAGATTGCACCCCAAACTTGTCCTTATACAAGACATTCTCATCAAATGTCATATCATAGTGTCTCAAGATCTTTCTATTCTTATCATCCCAAAATCTGTATCCAAACTGATCTAAACCATACCCAGTGAAATAGCTGATAAGTCAAATTATTTGTAGATGATTTTGGGATGATTTGGATTTAATTTGACTTATTTCTTTATGGATTTGAAGTTTTATGTAGTTACATGTCTCACATTCCAATTGTGTTGCTTGATAGGTACAAATGGTATATTGTGGGGTAAAAGGCATAACTTTCCTTGTGGATGTCGGATCAATGCCACTCAAGGATGATTTTAAAGAGAATTACGAGCTTTACAACTTCTGAGAAGACTCTGAGAAGTAATTTTGTCAATTGGAAGGTTAAAGGCATGAAATTGTTGGATTAGGGCATGTCCGTTTAACGGACATCACCTGGCAGAAGGAACCTCCAGATCTGAGAATGTCCATTTAACAGACATCGTCTGGCAACACACCATTTTAGACCCGAGAAGGTCCGTTAAATGGACATGCATGTCCATTTAACGAACATTGGCGGCCAGCACGACCTGTTTTCCCCTGTTTAGGAAAATTAGGTTTCTTGGGACGAGAGGACTATAAATACTCACTATTTAGACCTAAAAAGGGGGGCTGGACACTGAAAAAAAGGTTACTACATTTAGGAGGCACAAAATAAGAGGGAGATAGGGAATTTTGTGGATTTCCCCAAGGATTGGGAGCTACATTCTCTTGAGTTTCTACTACTTTCTCTCTCTACTCTTTCTTAAATACTGAGCATCCTTATGTGTATGACTTTTGTTGCAATGTTCTAGAACTAAACCTCATTTAGGGTGAGGGATGTAGCCTATTTGGGAGATGATTTGTATGATATGGATTGTTGAATGTTGAATGAAAATTTCTAGGTTACGTTTATCTTCCTTGAATCTCACTGTGTTTCTATGTTTGATATCCATAGATGCAATCTTAGGAATCATATGATGTACTGAAGAGTGAAATATGGTTCATGCTATAGGAAGATGAACACCTTAGACTTAAAGGTAGAGATATCCTAAGCTAGGGTGAGAACTTGTCGTTGCTTGTTCTTCATGGATTTAGGTAGTAAGTTCACACATTGAGAGATGGTGTTCTTCTAGCTGGGTACTTTTGTATGCTTTGAAAAGAGATATGGGTAAAGTTGTGCAACTGTTTTCATAGCCTAACATTCAATCAATTTCATATTGTATGAATAAATCTTTTAAATTGGTGAACCCTAATCCCTAATACTAAACCTTTGATTTACCCTTTTGCTATTTTCTTGTTTAGTTACAATTTACTGCTCACTCAACTCCAATCACACTTTAGAATTTTGTATCGATAACATGCAAATAATTAGAATTAATTTGGTAGTAAATGAATTGGTCCTGTAGGGAGACGACTTTGGAATATTTAGTGTGTGGGTGCTAGAACGACTCTGTGCACTTACAGAAAATCATCGATCAATAGCACTTCAAAGCCTTTGCATTAAGCTTCTCTCTCTTTTCTAGATCAACATGAACATAAACAACACACCCAAAAGTCTGCAGGTGAGTAAACTTGACCTCCTTACTCGACCAAAACTCTTCTGGCATCTTGAAACCCAAAAGAACTGAAGATCCTCTATTTATCAAGTATGCTACTCTCCTCATTGCATCTGCCTAAAATGTTTTTGGCAGCCCAGTATGTAGTCTCATACTTCTTGCTTACTTATTTAACGTTATGTTCATCCTTTTATCAATCCCATTCTGTGTTGCCTTGCTAGGAACTGTCCTAGTGCACCTGATTGTCCCATTAGCACATAACTTCTTGAATTATGTAGAATCATACTCTCCACCATTATCAGACCTTAAGCATTTGATCTTCAACCTAGTCTGATTTTCAACTTCAGCCTTCCACCTCTTAAAGGTAACAAACACATCTGACTTATGTTTTAGAAAGTAAACCCATACCTTCCTGTCGAAGTCATCAATGAAGGTAACGTAGTATCTCGAACCACTAAGAGAGGAGACTGGAGATGGCCTCCACACATCTGTGTGTACTAGTTCTAATCATTCTACCTTTGGTTCTTTGCTAGCCTTTATGAAACTGACTCATTTTTTCTTTCCTAGAATACAACTCTCACAAAACCCATATCAACATATTTCAAATCTTTCAGATACCCCTTTTGAAGCTAGCATCTTCATCCCCTTCTGACTTATTTGTCCTAGTCTGTTATGCCACAGACACAAGGTCGATGTACTATCGACTATAGCAACCATGTCCGAACACCCTACAGCTCTGTATAAAGTTCCAAATTTTGTGCCCCGTGCTATCACCATAGCTCCCTTCACAATTTTCCAGGAACTCTCCTCGAACACTACACTGTAACCCATGCTGTCTAACTAACTAATAGAAATCAAATTCTTCTTCAAGTTAGGAATATATCTGACATCCTGCAGCTTCCATTTACTCCTAAGGTCTGGAAACGCACATCCCCCTTTCCAGTAAGCTCCAAGGTTTTATTATCATAAAGAGACACCTTCCTAAAATTTCCATACTTGAAATTATGGAATAACTCTCTGCTTAGAGAAGAGTGGAATGACGCACCGGAATCAAGTAACCAGGAGTCAACCAGATTGTCCACACTATGAATTAAGGCGTCACCAATGTCTTCTGCATAACATATAGAATCATCATCTTCAAGGGGCTTATTATTTTTATGGCCTTTCTTCATCTTAGGTTTAGGGTAGTCCTTCTTGAAGTGTCCTTTTTCACCACAGTCCCAACAAGAGACCTCACTTCTGCCTTTAGATTTTTCCTGCCTTTTTGATTTTGATCGACCATGTTTACTATGGCCTCCCTTCGACTTTCTCCTGCCCCTTCCCTCGACACTGAGTGCGTTACCAAACGAATCCCCAAATTTCGTTTTGCGAATGCTCTCGCTCAAGACAACATCTTAGACTTCATCAAACTTTAGCTTCTCAGACCCATACGAACTGCTAATTGTGAAAACAACAGTATCCTATGACTCGAGTAGAGAGGACATCAAAATTAGGACTCTAATCTCATCATCAAAATTAATATTAACAAAGCTTAATTGACTGATAATCATATTAAATTCGTTACTATGATCTGTGACAGATCCACTTTCAGACATCTCCAGATTGAACAAATGATGCATCAGATATACCTTATTAATAGCCGACGATTTTTCATACATGTTTGCCAGAGCCTTCAGTACTCTTGCAATCATTGTCTCCTCAATGACGTTTAAGGCAACATTTCTATCAAACGACAAACAAATCAACCCTAGCACCTGCCAATCTTTCAGATCCCAAACCTCCTGTCTCGTGGTTTCTGGTTTCATCCCTAACAAAAGTTCATGGAGGTTTCTCTGATACATATAATCTTCCATCTGCATCTTCTAGAAACCAAAATCGTTTCCATCGAATTTCTCAATTTGAATCTCCGCGCTTTCCATCTTTTTAGATTATTGTGATACGAACTAAGCTCTGATATCAATTGTTATGAACGATCAATCACAATAATCAAAGAACAAGTGCGAAAATAACAAGCACACACAGATTTACATGGTTCACCAATGTTTGGCTAGGCCCACGGGCGACTAGAGTTTTATTTCACTGTTAATTGTTTTTCGACATAGGTACACTAGGAGAATCGAACATATTTATACGCCCAGAAGAATACAAAATTCATAACGTATCCGCAATCGTGGGCCTAGTGTAAAGTCCAAAATATATTATCATGCTCCATATCTCAACAACCACATCCATTTATTTTTTCACTAGGAGGGGCACTAGTGAGCTGGAAGGTAATGAATGTACACTTGTACAAGCTTCCTAAAATCAGACTTTTTATCTGCTATGCCATCTGTATACTTCAACATTTTCTATAAGAAGTGAGGACCGTTGACCAACGCTAGATCAGAGTCGGGGACTTGGCTCCATCTCGATCACCCATAGAGCAGAAAGGATAAAAAAGAAATAAAATGAACTTTATTAGCAAAACAAATGCAATTTGCTTTAGGATTGATCAATCTCTATCTCTTTGGTATTAATAAGAATTATGCAAGTTGGATAATCTTCTGGAGCTTGATGTTAGACACAGTGGCACTAGAGCTATGGGAAATTTGACACTTTTTTAGCACTTCACCTCTTCTTTAGTCACTTTATATATAACATCAAGCGAAAATTTCGTTATCACATGAGGTCTAAAGAAGTACAGAAGTACACAACCTTACATTTAATTAATAGAGAGACTTTTCTAAAAAATAAGAAGAAAAAGTTTCCAATAGATTTTACCTGTAAGGTTTCGAAAAGTAACCTTTTCCTATTACTTTTTTTGGTTGAATTTTTGTTCATCTCAATTTTTGGGTATTTATTTGTCATTCTATCCTTTTTCCTTTACTATTATTCATGGTTTGATACTAGAGAGGAAAAAGAGGGAGAGGAACCTAGAAATGTTTTAAGAATCAAAAACCTAACGAGTCCTTGAAACATATCGTCTTTCTTTACTTTACCTTGCAGTACCGATTCTCTTCTTATTATCTATCCTAATTGTGGTGTACGGATTCTGACCATGTGGCACAGGTATATATGTGGTTGGATTAGGGGCAGGGTTTGTTTCTGATGATTTTTTCTGAACTACCTGCATTTTCTTCACAGCCATGATGCTTGCAGCCCCTGAACCAGCTGGCTTAAAGGGACGACCCAAAACCCTGGTGGGTGAAGCTGCGGTGAGAATCAAGAATATTAGAATCATGGCATGAAAGAGGGTTTTCATGTTTGTGATGAATACAGAAGAGGGAACGATTAGATGTTAGAGAATAGTTGCTAGAAGGGAAGAAGTATGTGAGTTTGCTGCCATATGCGCCGTGGTTTTATAGACCAAAAAGTCGGCTTCTTGAGTATAAGCAGGAAATTGCTATCATATATTCTTGTAAACTTAAGAATAGAGAAATCTTTTGATTTCTCTATTCTTTTCTAAATCAAAAGATTTAAAATTATACTTCGACTTGATCTTCAGTAAAACAAATATGTTATAATCTTATTATAGCATTATTAATTAAATATTAAGTGGTAAAATATCAATATGTTATTGGAAATTAAAGATTAGGCCGTAATTAAGGGAGAGCTTTGAAACATACGATAAAAGATAAAAAATTACGAGTTTGAATAACGAAAAGCGATTTTCGGTTATTTTCATTACGTGCATAGTCATATTTTCATCAATTTGCATGGGGATAGAGATTAAACTTATAGTCTAAAGATAAGAGGCATAAACGTTTAATGTAGTTTTATAGAAACCTTCCTCCTATATGCACATAGCGACGTACATAACGAATCCAACTAGCAAGTTCCCGGCACGTGTAGCACAATTCTCACATCAATTTGTATGTGGGAAGTCTTGTTTTCCCACATATAAAACAAGACTTTTGTATACATTTTGTGTGCCAAACATCAGGCATTGTTCATTTTGTATGCCACATACAAAATTGTCAAAATTTTGTATAATTTTGTGAGTCAAAATTGTCAATAAGTAGTGCCAATTGGAATCCAAGACTTTTGTATACAAGACAAAATGTATACAAAAGCCTTGTGTATATTTTGTCTTGTATACAAGACTTTTGTATACATTTTGTCTTGTATACAAGACTTTTGTATGCCAAACATCAGGCATACATTTTATATACAACATGTATACAAGACTTTTGTGTATGCATATATTGTGAGCTGTTCAAGAAGCCGACTTTATACTATAAGTTTAATCTCTATCCCCATGCAAATTGATGAAAATATGACTTTGCACGTAATAAAAATAACCGAAAATCTCTTTTCGGTGATTTGAATATGTAATTTTTTGTCTTTTATCGTATGTTTCAAAGCTGGCACATATTTTAGACCAAAAAGTTGTTTCAAATCCAACTTGACTGAGTCATATATAGTTATAGAATTGATATCTATATGCCTCTTATCTTATATGATATCTTATAGTGTAGACGCAGATCTTATATGACTCTTATCTCTTATATTGTATAGATAAGACCCAGGTCTTATATCACTCTTATCTTTACACTATAAGATAATGGACATATCTTATAAGATAAGACGTGTTTCTTATATGAGTCTTATCTTTACACTATAAGATAAGGCTATCGCATATCTTTTTTAAAAATATGTGGCTCATTTTTAAAAATTATAAAATGAGTATATCTTTTTTAAACATATGCCTTAGTAGTGGCTCATTTAAATAGACGTATATCTTATATGACTCTTATCTTTATATTCTTTAGCAGTGGCTCATTTTTTAAAAATATTTTTAATATTAATTAATTATTGATTAATTATTAATTAATTATAATTAATTTAAATAATATAATTAATTAAAATATAACTAATTAAAATGTAATTATTCATTAATTAAAATATTGTAATTAACTAACTAAAATATAATTAATTACAATCACTACAAGACT
>JAOQMP010000007.1:31065211-31076602 GCA_027563575.1 Erythroxylum pedicellare
GTCTTTCTGTTCTTTTGCAAAAAGCAAAGTTGAGAAGGGATATTCATGGTATTAGTATCTATCATGGTGCCCCTACTATCTCTCATCGTTTCTTTGCAGACGACAACTTTTTCTTCTTTAAAGCCTCTCCCAATGAATATGGTCATCTTAAGAATATCCTTTCTATCTATGAAAAAGCTTTGGGTCAAGCAATCAATCTGCAGAAGTCAGGCGTTATGTTCAGCTCTAATACGAAGCAATATGTTAGACAAGCTATCACTACTATTTTGAGGGTTTCTAATCCAATTGTCCATGGTCGTTATCTTGCCCATGGTCGTTATCTTGGGTTACCTTCGCTGGTTGGGAGAAATAAAAAGCAGGTTTTTGCTTTCCTGAAAGATCGCTTAAGTAAAAGAATTACTAGTTAGAAGAACAAGTTGCTCTCAAGATCAGGTAAGGAAATTGTTTTGAAGACAATTGTTCAAGCTCTTCCTACTTACTGTATGAGTATTTTTTGGCTTCCTATGGGCATTTGTGATGATTTACAGAAAATGATGAATTCGTTTTGGTAGAGTTCATCTTCGGGTGACCGCACTAAAATCCATTGCGCTAAATGGGAGAGACTTTATGTTCCTAAGAAATTAAGACGCATGGGCTTTCGTGACTTGAAGTGTTTTAATCTTACAGTGTTATGCAAACAGGGTTGGCGTTTTTTAACATACCCAGCTTCTTTACCGAACTAGGTTTTTATTAAAACCAGGTATTTTCTGAACTCTGATTTTTTAAATGTGAGGGAAGGAAGAAATCCTAGTCTTATCTGAAAAAGTATCTGTTCAGCTAAAAATCTTTTATATAAGGGTGTTAGATGGTGTGTGGGTGATGGTGCTTCTATCTTAGTGTTCAAAGATCCTTGGTTTTTCAATGACTCTAATTTTTTTGTGCTTTCAAATCCTTTACATGGTATGTCTGAGATGAAAGTTAATGAGCTGATTGATCCTAGTAATTCGACTTGGGATCATTCTCTGGTTAATGACATTCTGTCTCCTCAAGAGGCTTCGCAGGTATTCCAAATTCCCATTTCTCCATTTAGGCCGAAAGATACTCTTTGTTGGCTTCACTCCAGGAATGGGATTTGTAGTGTAAAGTCTGGATATAGGGTTGCTACTTTTTTTTTCAGATATTGAAGGTCATGTTGTAACAGGCCCGTGGCATGGCCTTTGGGGTGCTCATCTCTCCCCCCCCCGCTCGAAGGTTACAAAGTTTACTTGGAGAATTTTGGGTAACTTTGTTCCTTGTAAGTGGTTCATTCTAGCGCACGGTGTTAGTTTGGATCCCTTATGTTCACGTTGTGGTGTCATGAAGACTATGGATCATGTTTTTCTTACTTGCCCTCATGCTAGAAACACATGGACGTCTTTACGTATTGCTTTAATTGGTGTTGTTATTAAGGATCGCATTCTCACTTGGTTATGTGGAGATAACTTGGATCTTAGAGATAGAGCCCTTACTATCTGCTGGAGTTTGTGGTTTCATCGGAATCTTTTTTACTGGAAACAACAAGATACTCCGCCTAATATTATTATTTCATTTGTAGATGACTATCTTCGAGACTGGAAACCAGCAAATAATATGTTTGCTCAAGTGCAGGTTGCTTCTAATAAGCTAAGCCGTACTCTACGTTGGAAGAAGCCTTCGATTGATTGGGTCAAATACAATGTAGATGCTTCGTTTGTTAAAAGAGGAACCAATTAGGTTTTGGGGTTATTCTTTAAAACTACCATGACAACTTTATTTTGCGTTTTTCGGGGCATATTCCCTTTTCCTAATGCCACTATAGCAGAAGTCATTTCTATTAGAGAAGCTTTAGCTTGGATCAAAAGCCTTAATTTGGACAATATTCTTTTAGAATCATATTGTTTAGAGGTAATCCATGGAATTAATTATAGTTCTTCTAATTTTTCTGAAGTTGGTTTAGTGTTTGCTAATTGCCAGGAGCTGAAGACGCACTTCCAACATCTGTCCTTCCTATAGACTTCTCGAAATGCTAATAGAGTCGCTTATTCTTTAGCAAGGGTAGCTTTGTTATACGTAAATCGCTTTACTTCACACTTGTTGCCAAGTATTATTTCTTCTGTTATTTTTTCTGATGTTTCTTCTTCTTTAATTAATTATGAGGAGGTCTAGGTTTGAGTATCTGAGATAAAGCTTGTTGGCTTTGGGTTTAGTTGCTTCCTTTTTATTGATTTGTTTTCCACTCTTGTTTGATTAATGTCAAAAAAAAAAAATGGTGGCATTATACTTGGCAAAATATATGGTAATTTTTAATTAAAAATTTTTAAAATCGAGTCAAATGGTGTCTGGTGTTTGATGTGTTTGTGAATTTTTGCAGCATTAAGCACTAGCTCTTAACTCTTTATCCTCTAATCTCTCTTATTATACTTTCCTACTGTCCCGTAAACAACGTCGTTTCAACAGATTCAAAGCAGATAGCGCAGACCCATAAGGTTGTTGCTCCAAGTTTTGAGTTTCGACGATACTTTCATCGTCTCGCCGCCGTCCATTCCTTGCCGTTGTCTCCCACTTCCGCTATTTTTTTCCTTTAGCCAGTTGGGTTTTGTAACTTTTGCTTTAGGTTTTTTGAAGGTAAATGAAATTTTGAATATAACAACTTATATCTTTTGTTTTTATTTGGCCAAAACCACGGCTTGTTCTGTGTTCATCACTGAATTGTTTCCATTTTTACGGGTGTTAAATACCGGAATCCGGTTGAAGCATTGAGCATAACATAAGCAACAAAGTATAAAGAACTTAACTTTATTAGCTAAGCAAGCAGCTAAGAAGATTGGATGTTTGCTGCAAGAAACCTTCGAAGGCATTGCTTCAAGGCCCTCCCTTCCCTCTTCCAATCCAATCCCTGCAGGTAACTCATTTCAATGTTCTACTCTTTAGCTCCTAGTATTACTATGAGTGACAATAATGGGTTTCCCGTATGCTATTGTTTAAGGTTTTGTTATTTGAATTGTCTTCCTTAAGTTGTATTTTGTTTTTTTTTTTTTATGGCCAATTTAAGTGGATTTCATTTGTTGAATTGCAGGAATGTTACTTTGTTGAAGGGTGCTGTTCTAAAATTCATTTGTATCAATGGGGTTACAGAACAAAGATTTAGTTACAAAGAGGGTTTTCCTTCTTTTCTGTCACCATTGGATCATCACTGCCGCTTCATGTCTACTTCAAAAGGGAGGAGCATGAGAAGCAAGGTGGAGAGACGGATGCGTAAAGAGTCCAGTAAAACTTTGAAGGAGATTAGAAGAGCCAAAAAGTTGAAGAAGAAATTGATGACCGATGAGGAGAGGCTGATTTACAACCTCAAGAGAGTATGTTGTAATAATAATCATAATAGTGTTTTAATAATGGTTAATGAGTTGATGAGGTGATTGGTAATAGTAGGTTTGTTCATGATGAATGGTTGGTTTCACTAGCCTTTTCTTTTTTTCCTGATGGAATGGTCTTATTATAAGTTTAGTCATAAGGAAGATCGCTGATAATGGCAGGAGAATTTCAAATTTTAGGGTTTTAATTCACATTTATGTCTGCAAACATTTGTAATGGAACATTGTTGAAAGCTTCAAAAACTATTGAGATCTTGGACAAGCATTGAATTAGACAAAATTCAATGGCTTGGAGCTGACTTTTGTTTCCAATGTATCATCGATCTTCTGTTTACTTGGAATTAATTATGGGGACAAACGATGGTTAATGTTAATAATTTTTCATTTATTTAGAGTGTCTTTGAAAGTCCTACACTGATATCCATTCTATAACTGTTTTCATATTGCAGTTTGATTTGTTGCTTCTACTCCTTATATAATTAGTGATAAATTATTGATTGTTGCAGGCCAAGAAAAAGGTTGCATTGCTTCTGCAAAAGCTTAAAAAGTACGAGTTACCCGAGCTACCACCCCCTATTCATGATCCAGAGCCATTGACCCCTGAGCAACTTCATGCATATAGAATGATTGGTCTTAGAAATAAAAATTACGTCATAGTTGGTACTCGGGGAGTCTTCGGAGGGGTTGTTCAAAATATGCATCTTCACTGGAAGTTTCATGAGACTGTGCAAGTGCATTGTGATAACTTCCCGAAAGAAAAGATCAAGGAAATGGCGATGATGTTAGTAAGACTAAGTGGTGGTATTGTGGTAGATATTCACAATGGGAAAACTATCATCATGTTTCGAGGAAGAAACTATCGCCAACCAAAGAATTTGATCCCCATAAACACCCTTACAAAAAGAAAGGTGAGTGAGCAAATTTTTGTCAATTTCCACTTATTTTGATATTTTCTTTCTCCATTAAATGAATTTACCTCAAGAATGAAGTATGATATATTTACCTTGTTAAACTGTGAACATAAGAGACTGACCTCATTTACTGTTAATTATGCGGTGGAAGTGTAGCAGTTGTACTGGTGAAAAATTTGTTGTAAATATAGTCACTTGTTCTTATACCTTTTGGCATACAGACTGAAAATTTATGGTTAGACAAAATTGTGTAAGACTGTAATGGATATTATGCTATTATTGGAAGACTTCATTTTAAAGGGTTACGTCCTTCAGATGTGAGTCTGTATATGTTCTATGAGTGAGGAGAGTTTACCCTTGATGCAGAGCCATTAAGATTTGTAGATTATGGCATAACTCGTTATTTTTGACAGGCATTATTCAAAGCAAGATTTGAGCAAGCCCTCGAATCTCAGAAACTAAATATCAAGAAAATAGAGCAGCAACTTAGGAGAATGGGGGTAAATCCTGAGGATCCAGTTGCCATGGCAAGCATTCAGAGAGTAGCTGCCACATTTTTCAATGCTATTGACAAGAAAGAAGGAAGTCCTTACGTATTCCAAGGGGACACCGCAGTGATAGAAGAGCCCATTGGTAACTTGGAAAATTCTGAACCACATGCTGACAGCGACCAGGAGGAGCTAGACAGGTTTATAGCAGAGATAGAGGCTGCAGCAGACAAAGAGTTTCATGAAGAAGAAGCTGCAGAAAAAGAAGAATTTGGCAAGATTAGGTATTGGAACAGAGAAGATTTTGGTGGAAGGAGAAGACATGAAATGTATAGAGATGAAGACTCTGATGCTGAGGATAAAGGAGCAAGGATTTTGAGGGATGCGCGTGACAAGAAGAGTTCTGAGATATATCACAGTAGTGATGATTCTGGAGGTGAGAATGAGTGGGACTCTGTTGATGTTGGGGATGCTAGTGATCTTGAAAGTGAGGGTGATTTCTCTGATAAAGCATGCGCCCATGGCAATAGATCTGGAGAGGTACAAAGCAAAAGAAATGGGAGTACTAAGGGGAAAAGTAACAAGGGTATCAATCAAAGGGTTAAGGCAAAGTTTAGTCTAAAAGAGGTTGACCAAGGTTCGGAATCAGACGATATGCTGAGTGACCTTGATAATGCAATGTGGGAATCAGATGATGAGGAAGAAAGTGTCTCGAGATCATCAAGAGCTAAGTCAACTCATGATTTCAGGAGTGACAGTGATGAAGAGGAGAACTATTCCAGGAAGCGAGATCAGATTATTAGGGTGAATGACATTGAGAGTGATGTTGATGAAAATGATTTAGCATATGATAAGCCAGATGATAACAGTGATTCAGAAGTTCAAACGTGGGATACGGAGGAAAGACTTGAACCATACAACAAAGTGAGGTATAATGATGGGGAAGGTGAAAACAAAGATTATAACGTAAAGCAAGATAAAATGCATATTCCCAAGAAGGTCAAAACACCAAAAGAGATAGATGAGTCATGGGAGAGTGATTAGCTCATTACTAGCAGAAGCTTTTTTTTCTTCTCAATGAAAGATCTACACCTATTCCTTAATGGAAACCGATTTTTGCACATGCAGGCAAAGTTCATATAACTTATATCGCTAACTGTTGCAGAGGGTAAGGAGTATATTCATATAATGTTGATTGCAATGCAGATGGGATTCATCATACTTTTGTGCCATTCAAAAGATTGTCAATCTGTTAACAGAAGTAAAATATTTGTTTCCCTTGCCTTTTAAAGTGTAAAAGGCTCGAGTGTCCAATTCAATTATATTTGGAATGCAGTAGACAAATTCTATCGACTGTAATATTAGTTCCTTCCATGCTGGAATGAGTCGCAGAACTAACTTGATGTTATGTGTAGGCGTTCAATTTATTGTTGTGCATGCTTATTGGAAGCACTCCAGACTAAAAAGAGTCGATGTCCTCTTAGAATACAGGTTGATTTTGACTTGGAACTGTTATAGAAAGTATCTTTATCCCACGTTGCTTGTACGACATTCTTCTTTCTGCTTCACAAGAAATGAAATTTTGCTCTAGTAAAACCCAAACGCAGCCCGCCTCCTCTCCTGTCTCCTCTCCTTTGGTTTTAGACTCTCAGTTGATCAGTTCGGTTCTCTCCTCCTCTCGTCTCTTTCCACTGTAGCTCTATTTTCTCGTCTCTCTCCCGCTTCTTGCCTACAGGTTGCGACTCTCTGCTCTCCTTTAGTCTCACGCCCTGGTTTGTCTCTAATTTGTGCATTTTCGAGGTGAAACTGGATTTGAGCATGGTGATTTATCTTTTGGTGTTATCATTTTAGATGCTAATAATGACTTTAATAGTTCGAAAAATCATCTATTCATCACATAATGAATTCTATGCTATTCTTTTCACAAGCAAATGGTATTAGTCTTCGATTCACAATTTTTCCGAGTCATTTTCACGGTTAGAGAGTACGTAACACTCCACAAGGAAAGAGTAGCTAGTTTCTTTTCTTTCATTGTGGATGTCCATATTGCTACTAAGTTCTTTATGTTATTTAGAAGCAACGATTTCTTGTATTTGGATTATTATTTTTGTAGTTTATTTGGAGAGAATTGGTAGTTTTCCTCTTACTTTTGTGATCAGACTCCTCTTACTTTTGTGATCAGACTTTATTGAGACATTAAACACATTTTGGATGGATGATGCATTAGATGATTACCTATCAATGAGGTTGATTTGTATTTTTGAGGGCACACGTATGCACGGAAGGTGCATATATTGACCCCTTTTAATGACCTGTTTGGTTCACATGATAAAATAGATAAGGAATTGGAATGAATATTCTTAAGAATAGAATAGACGAGACATATAATTGAATGAATATTACTTAGTTTAGTTTATTGCCAAAGAATATTTATGTTAATTTTTAATTTAAAAACGTAAACCTAGAATGACAAATGAATAATTAACAAAAATATCAAAATATCCATTATAATCGTCAATAATTACATAATAATAATAATAATAATATATAATAATTATTATTAATTTTCTTATTATTCTTATTCTTATTAATTAGTAATTATTTTTATTATTAATTTCTTTTTTATTATTAAATTTCTTCTTCTTCTTCTTCATTATTATTATTAATAATTTTTTATTATTTTATTATTCTTATTAACATGAACAAAAACACATGAATAATATGAGGATAAAAATACAATATAATTACAAATGTTACAATTTGGGAAGAAAGGGATGCACCATCTAAAGGTATAAACAGTTGCATGAACTTCCAATTCACTGGCAAAAGGTCTATATATACAGCGAATACAATACTTGTTTATTTGTATAGAAACTATAGTGTGCATTCCTTGCAACTATAATGAATATCTACCACAGTCGGAAGCAAATCAAGGAATGACAATGAGGGATGTTCCATAATTGTTGCTATTCTGCTTCCTTGAGAAGTTACAATTGAGAAAAAGATAAATCCAACATGAGACCAACTGTGCTTTTCCATTGCAATATCAAACCCCATGTATGTAAATCTGCAATTCGACAAATAAGTGAATGCAGGATAAAGTAGTAGTTCAATAATGAATAAGAACAAGAAAATGGTTTGCTTGCACAAATGTCTCGGCAAGAGATCACATGAGATTAAAAAATGCAGAAACAAATCGCTGAGAATTTTCTGACAAATTTGCGTACGTATAATGCTTCACGACCTAGAAAGGGATTAAACAAGTCAGTAACACAATACCAGAAAGGTCAACACCCTCCGCAAGCATGTAACTAGAAAGATGCAGGGAGATTTCACGTCAAAATTAGATGTCTTATGTATAAATTTTTTTTAAAAAAAGCACGGAAGTAGAGAGACTCAAGCAGACGGATAACATACGAGAAATATGGGAACAGAACGAAAAGGCAGCACTCCAAATTTTGAAGACTGAGAAGGGAAAAAGAAAGACGGGCATTAATCCTCAATTTCATAGTGAACAAATGACCATAAAGGTTGCTTTACAGAATATGCTCACTTGTCAAATTAAAAATGACCAACAATATGGCATAAAATACCTACCGCATCATTCAAAACAGATTCCCCAAACACGAATGCATAGAGGTTCATGTCTGTGCCAAGTTCCTGTGATTACATATTACATAAAAGTGAAGGAAACGACAGAATAAGAAATTTCCAACATAAATATCATAATTATAGACATAAAAGTCCTTAAAATTGAGTAACAAGTGGATTCAACCTTCTTTTCCTACCAATCGGAATTTCTTATCATACATCAATTCCTTTTTCCTTCATCATCATTCATTATGTTTTCACACATTGAAATGCTTGTCACATACAAAACCATGCCAATCAAAGAATAGACAATGAGTCTGTAAGATTTGCAGAATTTGTATGAAAAACGTTTTTGTATTATTTCCACACTCATATACTGTAGAGTGAGTGTTTTTATATACACTTCTATAACAATAATACAACTGGAAAAATCTTATTGTTACAACAGAAAGAATGTACAGAGATTGTAACGGATGCCCCTTCTAGAATATTTATCATTGCTCTGCTGATAGGCTTTTATCTTTATGGGCTAATAGTTTGTGTGATGGGCTTTGTGATTTATTAGTTGATGAGTGATCTGTTGAACAACCCTTTACATGCCTCCTCAAACGCAAGCTTCGTGGGTTATGAAGATTGAGTTTGCCACATAAGACGAAGTGTCGTGCAATAGTCATAGGTTTAGTGAATAGATCTGCGAGTTGGTCTTCAGAGCTAACATAAGTAATCTCTAGGGTTCCATCAGCAACTCGATCACGGATGAAATGCGCATCAATTTCGATGTGCTTCATTCGAGCGTGATACACAACATTTTGCGACAAGGCT
Source organism: Erythroxylum pedicellare (assembly GCA_027563575.1). NCBI lineage: Eukaryota > Viridiplantae > Streptophyta > Magnoliopsida > Malpighiales > Erythroxylaceae > Erythroxylum > Erythroxylum pedicellare. The sequence continues at coordinate 31,074,392 of JAOQMP010000007.1, forward strand.
CTCACTCCATTGTTGTCGTACCAGATGGTTGGGCATTGAGAGGGTGCAAATCCTAATTCGGAGAGAAAGGATAAAAGCCAAAGGATCTCAGTCGAGAGGGTCGAGAGAGCTTGATATTCTGCTTCGGTACTGGAGCGAGCGACAACCTATAGCTTTTTAGAGCTCCAATGAATGAGATTCCCCCCCCCAGAAAGATACATCCTTCGGAGGTGGATTTCCGATCATCAACAAAGCCAGCCCACTCAGAGTCGAAAAAGGCATGGATCTACAAAGGGGATGAAGAAGGACGAAAAAGGAGTTTTGTTTCAACTGTACCTTGTAAGTATCGAAGAACCCTCTTTAAAGCAATCCAGTGTGGTTGAAGTGGATTAGTCAAATTTTGACTTAATTTGTTGACAATGTAACGGATATCAGGGCGACTATGGCATAGATACTGAAGACCACCAACAATGCTACAATAATCAGAAGGGTTGGCAATGGGATCGCCATCAAAGGCAGAGAGCTTCTGACCAGGAGAGACATAAGTGGAACACGGCTTACAGGTGTGCATATTGGCTCTTTGTAGTAGATCATGAATATATTTCTATTGAGATAGATACAGACTTGTAGAATTTCTATGGACTTCGAAACCAAGAAAGTAGTTTAAAGAACCAAGAGTCTTTAGGGCAAATTGCTTGTTTAATTGATGAATGAGATGTTGTATGGCTTTTTGATTGTTGCCAGCAACCAGTATGTCATCAACATACACTAAAAGATATAACTTTACTTATTTCTTATGAAGATAGAATAAGGAGGTGTCACATTTTGAGGGTGTAAAACCCTAATTTTGAAGAGCCTGTTTGAGGGTTAAAAACCAGGTTCGAGGAGCCTACTTTAACCAATATAGTGCTTTAGAAAGATGTCAAACATGAGTAGGATAAGTTGAATCGACATAACCTTGTGATTGATGAATGTAGACTTCATCTTGTAGGACCCTATTAAGAAAAGCATTATTGATGTCAATTTGCTGGATGTCCCACTAAAATGATACTACTAGAGATAGGATGACTTTAATGGTAGAGGATTTGACGACTGGACTGAAAGTTTCAGTAAAATCTACACCTGAGTTCTGATTAAACCCTTTGGCCACCAAACGAGCCTTTGCTTTGTCAAAAGAGCCATTTGAGTGATATTTTACTAAAAAAACCCATTTTGTGCCCAAAACATTCATGTTAGGATGATAAGGAACAAGAGTCCAGGTATGATTTTTGTGTAGAGCATGCATTTCAGCATCTATAGTAGCCTTCCAAATAGGATCCTATAAGGCAAAAGAAACAAATTTGGGTTCTGTGATGGGTGAGGGAGATAGAGGAGCGTGAGATAGTTTGGGTTTGAAGATGTCACTCTTGGAGCGAGTTTGCATTGGATGAAAATTTGTGGTAAGGATAGAATGATGAGTAGGGATGGTGGTTGTGTGGAGAGGATGAGGTGAGGAGGAAATGGGAGAGGAAATAAGGGGGGTGGGTGAGCTGTGAGGAAAAGCAAATGGTGAAGGTAATATTGAAGACATAGTAGGAGAAGTTATATGTAATGGAAGTAAGTCCGGAGAAGCTCTTGAAGAATAATCCTTCGAAAGAGAACTGCTAACAGTAGACCGTAGACGAGATGAAGGAGCTTTCAGGAGGGAGATGGGTAGGTAAGGATGAGCTCTGTGTGATGGGAGGGTTGAGGTTGATGGTTTTGGAAAAAGGAGAGGATAAGCATATTCTAATTCATTAAAGACAACATGGCGGGAAGTGAAGATTTGTCGATGAGCATTAAGACATTTATACCCACGATGAAAAAGATTGTAGCCAAGAAAAACACACTTAGTAGTATGATAGTTGAATTTGTTAGAGGAGTATGATCGTAAGTAAGGGCTTCAGATGATCATAGGCTGACTGTTTGTTATACAGAAGCTCATAACGTGATTTGTGATGGGACTAGGTAAGTGATTTATAGGATAAGTGGCTGTGAGAAAGGCTTTTAGCCAGTAAGAGAGAGGTATAGAGGCATGGGAGAGGAGAGTGAGACCCATTTCTATGATGTGACTATGTTTCCTTTCAGAAACGCATTTTGTTGATGTGTATAGGGACAGGATAGTTTGGGTGTGATGCCTTGCACTATAAGATAAGGTAGAAATGATTGGTGGGGGGGGGGGGGGGGGGGGGGGGGGGGGGGGGGGGGGGGGGG
>JAOQMP010000007.1:31079596-31101605 GCA_027563575.1 Erythroxylum pedicellare
TATTTATGTTTTAAGTGTTTTATAGGTTACTATAAGCTTTTGAGCTTAAATATTATATTTTTGAGGTACCTTGATGTGTTTGTTAGTGTTTTAAGGTCTATATTGAAGAACGAAGGAGTTTCAGGAGATATTCAAGTTGAAATAAGGCCTGCGTCAAGCAGACACGCAGATACTCAAGAACATCAAGTTTCAAGAGATTTTTTGGAGATTCGAAATTTTTTGGACTTTCGAATCTCCAAAAGTTCCTAGAGTTGCTCAGAACACAAGAGGATATTTAAAGAACAAGAAACGAGGCAGAGGAGAGTTTTTTGCATTAGCCACCTTGAAAAACCTAGAGAGAAATCCTTGAGAGATAGAGGAAGAGAAGAAGGAAGAGAGAAAAGGAGAAGAAGTTAATTCGAAGTACTTCCTAGATCAGGAGTTTCCCAACATTGCTGCCTCCCATCATCCATTTAGATTGTATTTCCTATTTAATTTCAATTTTCTTATTGTATAGAATTGGATTGAATAGTTGATGATAAGATCGAATGTTGAGGATGTTCTAAACTCACTTTCAAAATTTTATTCTTGAATTAATGAAAATCTGATTGTTTATGTATTTATTGGATTTGTTATGGTTTGATTCTACGATTGCATAATTCGGTAATAAATTGAGAGAGTGATTGATCGGGAAAAGATTAAATTGAACTAACGAGAGTTAGGTGAATTAAAAGAATAAGAATTGAATCAGATCGAGAAATTGTGCAAAGAGAGATCTTGCATAGGTTTCCGATAGTTTATTAGAGAACTTCATAACTAATTAGGGTTTTGGATAGGTTGTGAATTGAGAGATTGCAACCTCAATAATCTAATTAGGATTTTATGATTTAGGATTAATAGTTATAACTCGAGAGAGAGTAATCAACCCTAGGATAGTCTAGAACTAACAATACGATAATTCATAATCAATTAGGTTAGCATTAAGGATAGGTAAAATTCTCTTCTCTCAATTAGTAATTTCTTTTGGTTGATTATTGGGTATATTGCAATTGCTTAGTAATTAGTATTTCATATTTGATACTTAATTTGATTAATTAAATTAAGTTATCATATTAGTTTCGTGCAATTTGAATTTCTGTTATTGTTTCTGGCTTTAGATTTTAGGATTAGATTAACTCCCTCCTCGTGGGATCGACACCTTTGGTATTACGCGAAAGAACCATGCACTTGCGAATGATCTATAGTTAATAATTAAAACTTACACACAACTAAACACCCAATCTACAATACTAGTCAAAAATACCAAAAATCATAATAAAAATGCTCAAACTTTCATATTTTGCAAAAATAATCTATCATTATGATCATAATTAATGATAATAATGTGGTATCCACACGTAGCAAACACGTGGTCAATAAAGGATATGTCAGATTTAATCTTAAAAAATAAAAAACACAAAGATGCTTAAAAGAGTTGAGCTTGTACCATTATTAGGTCATGTTTTCAGTGCTTAACCACATATAAGAATTGAACTAGCACAATGATGATGTCTATTACTAGTAGGGTTTTAAGAATCCTAAAACAAATGGTGAAGAATCTCACTTCAATGTCAAAATAATTGTGAAAATAATGCATAAACGAATATTAGTGTATATGAAGAGGGATTTTTCCAAGTTTAGGTGGAACAAGATGATGAAGATTTCTTTGTTATAGAGATAAGTGAATCTAAAAATAATTAATTTAAAGATAAAATATATTCAATTGATGATGAAGAATATCTTACTAAAAGTTTAAATAGGAAGAAATATGGAAAGAAGGTTTGTAGTAAGTTTGAATGCTATAATTTTGTAAATAGGGCTAGAAGCAATGGGAATGATTGCAATAAAGAGGCAACTTATTTTTAAAAACCACAAAGAGAATAAGGGAGTTTACATGGTTGGTATAATAAATATAAGAATAGTGAGATGTTCAATCACCAGTTTAAAGAGATGACAGATGAAGAAATACATTGTGTTAATCTAAAATTGGATATGAAATATTTTCAATTTGATATTGGCATGAAGTTTAAGGATGAGAAGTAATTCAAGGAAGTAATTAGAAACTATCCAACTACAAATAGATATGATGTTTCAATGGTGAGATTTGGTATAAGAATGAAGGCTATTTATAAGCCACAATATCCCTTTATAGAATTTGCTAGTTGGAATGAAAATGAAAAAAAATTGTGTCCCTAAATAAATGGTATTTGCTAGAGGCTTTCTACTATGCACATGTTCTCCTTTAACAAATGCAATCATGGTGCTTTGTATACCTCCTAGCATGCTTTCTAGTTTTTTTTACTTCCTTTACTAAATTTGGATAATGAATCATTAAGAACATTGATCTCCTTATTCAATTTTTACTTTTAATGCATTATTGCATATAATGTATGATTGTCATCAATAGTCACATTTTTGTATTAATTCTATTCATTTCATATTTCATATTTTTATTCTCATTTATGCACGCATCCAACTATCTTTGGACTTTCTTTTGAAAGATAATTTCTTCCTTTTCTTACTCATGATTTCTAAACTTTCGACTAATTTATCATATGCCAAATTATTATCACTATTATATGAATTAGAGTTGGATATTATCTAATCATCTTTCTTAGTTGTAAAACACATATGAGCTCTCTCCTTATAAATGATCACTTTTGGATTCACTTATGTCATCCCAAGTTGAGGCTTTAATTATTTTCTTCTTGCTTTTGTCATTATTATCCTTCTTATAACTTTTTTCATACTTTCTCAATATCTATGAGTAAAGGATATTATGACTTCATATGACTAGGTTTTGTACATTCAAATCAACTAATGTTAGAGGATTTACATTTTGAATCACAGTTACCTTCCTTAAAGTCCTTTGTTTAGGAGAAATTCTTTCTCTTCAAAAACTTCTTAAATTTCTTAGAGGTATAGATAATAACTTCATTATCACTTCCACTTGTAGATGTATGTTCTTCACTTGATTCTTCCATTAAGACTTTGAATGCTAAATCCTTTTTCTTTAGAATCATACCTTACGTACATTCTAGAAATGTTTTCACCATACTTCATTTGAAACAATTCATACTGGTGGGTTAAAACAATCTATATTGAATTCATTTCTTCCTAATTCACAAAATATGAGGTATATGACAAGGAAACTAATACTTTATCCTGATGATCCCATTCTTCCTTTAGTTAGGCACCTTTTTGTTAATCATAAGTTTTATAGGTATAAAAGGGTTATTTGAAAATATTTCCCATAAGTGTAAGCTTTTGACTATGTTTTCTAATAAAGATAATTATTTACATTAAAGAAATGGGCTCTACTAGTGTTTTATCCTTCTTAGTTGATTAATGGTGATAATGCTCCTAAAATATATCATTATGATCTTTTCTATAGGATTTCATTTGAAATGCTAGCCTAATAGACCTACTCTAATATCACTTATTAGTCCATAATGGCACTCAAAAGGGGATGAAGTAGGTATTGATAAATTTTAAACAAAATATTTAGTAACTTAGTATTTTAAAGAGCATAATTTGTAAATTATGAAATATTATTAACACACCTAAGGAATAATGTAAAAAAGGGTAAGGAAAGAGAACCCAAACTAATTTATAATGGTCTAATAAATAACTCTTACTTATATCTCCTCCTAAGACTTCTTTAAAATTTCATGATAACTCTTCTTTCAAGGAAAAGAATAAACTGTGTATAATCTTTTCTCTACAAAAGGGAACCTTTTCTCAGTCTTCTTTAATGGTGAAGAGGGACCTTAATGCCACTCAGAACACCTCAAGTACATCATACAAGACCTTCACTTTATCACTTTGATAAAACTAAAGAGACTCATTTATTTAAATATGAGATAATGAATGCTCAAATACTTGATAAGCATTTAGAAATATGTGTATAAGACACTCAAATACTTTTAAATGAAAGAATCAACAAGAAAAAATCTATGTATAAGGTCTTAAGACCTTACTAGTCATTGGAACCAAAACTATTCGTTATAACATCTAATTCCAGAGTAATGATCGACCACTAAGTCATATTGATCGACAAATGTGTATTTATTGCATAATATTCACAGTTGTACATTGATTGATTGATGTGTCCCCTGAGAGTATCGTGAACTATTTCTTAGAGATATTTTTATTAAGGATACTAAACTAATATGTAATAGATATTTTGTAGATGGAGTTATAATCACTGGCTTGTTGTATTTAACTATCTCACATATGATGATAAGTTAACATATTAAGAGAAATATAGGTAGAAATAAAGTATGTATAAATATATAACTTTTATTGCTTACGCACTTGGTTTATACTTGACATATAAAAAGTGTAAAGATGTCGTTAATGGATTTAAGAAATGTTACTTATTTGTGTTTTGGCAATTTAGCATAAGTCAAAAGAATAAATTCCCAATTCTTTTGAAGAAAGGGTATTCTATTCAACGGTAAAAACAATATTAATATTTATTATTATTATTATATAGGATAAATTAATTGTATATTATTTATATGGTTACCATAAACTTTATTTATTTTTTAGATTCCTTAAATTGATTTCCCTATTGTAATGACAAGATGAAGTTAACGAATATCAAATATTAGGCCTAATATTGGTAAATATTTTTGTCAATGCATTGATACAGAAGTGAGTATTTCAATTATTGTTAATAGAAATATCTCACCATGCTTTTAGGATATGGTGCAAAAGGATTCTCCGTTCTCAGATTTGGAAACAAGCCTTATTGGATGATCATCATACTAGGTTTAGTCCCTTCACCATACTAGATAAATCATATTGGGAACAGACAAAGACGCATATACATATTAGCATGTGAAACTCATACCCTTAAAAACTAATTTTAAAATTAAGCACCATAATTTAAGTTCGTTCAAATTTCACGTTGCAATGATTCAATTATTAACAGGAGCTACCCGCATCACTTTCACTGGTCAATGCATTCATGACTATTCAAACTAAATGTGTGTCTACACTTACTAGTTTATGAGTTCTTCCAATTGAATTTTTATATTTCTTTTTCAACTCATAAAAAAGCACTTCTTCAGCTTTAATTGTACAAAAAAATATTTATATTCATGGAAATAGATTTAAAACAAATTTTACATTCAATCACAAAAAAACATTTAAAAAAATAACAAAACTATGAATTCCATATTATATAGTGTTACATTCAGATTTGATGCATCGGGACACATATGAGAGATTTTGAAGAGTCGTATTGTGATACGTTGAAGACGTTAGTGGAGAGGTGATGGTGCGCAGAGAGATGTTATTGGGCAATGATTGGAGACGCTATTGAGTTTTTATTTTAGAATCACATTGGTGGGAGCTAAAAGCTTAGGTTAGAAGAGAAGTTTTTCTAATATTAAATTTGACGTGTCTTGTATCGACCACATATTTAATACCACATCACATATAAACTCCGTTAAATATGATGCTAACACCTGGTTATTTTATTTTTAAAAAATAAAAGCTATTTTGATATATATTATTATAAAATTGAGTAAAGTTTATATTTTTATAATTTATCCTAATTTATAAAAATATTTCTATTATTATATTGGTTCTAACAATAATTTTCTTAATTAATCTATTTTTTAAATATGTTTTTCTTTTTCAGTAAAAGAGCAAATCGCTTATTATACATACATTCATCCTAGTTTATCTTCCGTTTCAGTCTTTTTAATTTTACCATTTCTATTATTAGAAAAGTCAATTACTTCCTTCCATTGTTTTGCTTGAAATTTTTATTAAAAGATTCGTTGGTCCCGTTAATTGTATTTTAAAGTTCTCATAATACTAAAAAAAATGTTTTTTCAATAGTTCATTCAGATGCCGATGCAATGAAGTGAAGACAAACAAAACACGGAAGTTTCCTCCTCTTCATTCCAAGGCAAGAATTAGAAGCTATCTGTTAATCTAACTTCGGATTTGGCAAGTCAAACGTCGCACAAGATGAGATATAATCCTATCTGCCCAGTTAAGTACTGCTTTATTGCTGATAATTAAAAGAGCAAAGCACAAGTCGGGAAACCTCATGTACTAGGACTCAAATGCTATTAAATAAGAAACCCCCTTGTACATTAGAACCAGACAGATTCCTAGCAATACTCATATAGTGATGCCATTGTCTTAGGCATTTCAGACTTTCATAGCAGACTTATGTATTCGCCTTGAATGAACTCCACAAGTTTGAGGAATCTGGACTTATACAAGTTCTTTTGTACACAGACCTGCTATAATCTGGATGCAACATGGCGATGAAGCTAAGGTGAGGATCATTGATAGAGTTTGCTCACAGAAATAGTGCAACATATGAGCCTTACAAGGCATCACTGTTCTAAAATAATTCTTAATAATTTTAAACAACATGACCATTGCAGTCATATATTATGGCACTCTCCACATGAATTTCAAAATCATCTAAATAACGCATCAAGTGCTTAGGATAATCATAAATTAGTAGAACAGTATTTGAATCTTCAGGTATCTTGTTCCATCTAATAGCAGCCTTACGCAACAGCGGGAAATATATTTTTCTTTACTTACAAAATCTTGAAAATAAGCTCTGTACAAAGGGGGTAATCCCAAGCCAAGAGTATACATAATTCTTTTTCTAAAAGCGATATTTCACTGTTGTTCAAAATGAAATCTTAATGAAAACCAATATGTGCAAAAATAAAATGTACAGCACAAAAGACGACCTCAGTAGTATGAGCCTCAGCTGGTATTCAGTTCGACCGGCAGAAGAATAAGGAAGCTTTTCAACTGTATAATCTGAGGAAGCAAATCCCTTATTTGAGTTGCTTCTGCCAAACCGATTCCTAGCAGCATTGTTCTCTATGCTGCTGCTTTCAAGCCTCTTCCATATTCCATTCAGTCTTTCTAGTCCCATCTCTTTCAAATGGATTTCACTGACAAGATCTTCTGCTTGTGCCTAGCAACAGTAAGCCAATTTTTAGAACCATTAAGTAAGTCGAGGTATGGATTGGTTAGAAGAGTACAAAAATACAAACTGTAACTGACCTGTTTTGCTGCTAGTTGCTCAATTAGGCTATGAAGCTGTTTATCCAATATCTTCTCTCTCTGAGCTGCATAGCATACATATCTCAAGTTAAATCCTTCCTGATAAGTCGTACTCCAGAGTATAAATCCTTCTAACATTAGAACCAATTCATTTTTCCTTAACATTCAAGAAGATCCACCCATAGGTGAAGACCAAAGAGTATACCCGAGTTAAGAAATCAGTATGCACTATTATAGGCAAACTGAAGTCAATCTCTTTAAAAAGTATATTAATCCCAATAACCTAGAGAAGTCTCATCTAACAGTCATTTTAGCCCCAAAGAGTGTCTTCTGATGGAAACATAGGCAATAAGATATAAAGCCATAAACCTTCTGAAGAACCTGGGATCCTTCATGTCTTCTGGTAAAGAGAACTACTCTCTCAACTTTATGAGATTTATAAAAACGCTTAAATGCCTAATATCAAGCTCAACTTTTGGTTTGGATGTTGGCAAATCGTATAAATACTAAACTAGCAATAACAATGTTGAATACCTGGAGTAGGCTGCTTCAGTGCATTCTCCTGAACTCCAGCCCATTTTCTCTCTAAATCGTAAACAATTTCTTTCATGGAACTCTGCGAGGATCAAACATATTTTTTCAACAGGCGAGAAACTCTTTTCTGGCGGGAAAAGGAAATTGAGGATGTACTTGTGACAATTTATGAGCTCAAGAGAAAAGGTAATACTGTACCAGTTCTTTTTTCTTGATCTCCATCTTTTCCAATATGGCAGATTTAGCAGCTTCTGTGTCTGGTCCGACCTCATCATTCATTACAGATACAACTAATTCAGAAGGTTTTGAAGATTGACTGGTATGCAAGGTCCTTTCTGCATTTTCAAGCTCCTCTTCCAGACTTTTCTCTATCTCATTCATTTCCTTTCATTAATTAAGTAGAAAAAAAATCAAAATCTCAACTAAATTTAGAATAAAAAGAGAGCAATTTAGATAGTAAATTTGACAATGTTCCATCAGATCCTTTTCAAATAGATATGCTGGCTTATGTGAAGGGAAAATTCATATTAGAAGGGGTGCTTGCAAAGATTATTCTAAATGAATTAAGTCCGGAAGTATCAGTTCAAGTATTATAACAATTAAGTTATCAATTTCATTATAGAGCACTGAGCATTTTCAGAACTAAAATCCACCTGCAACTTCATTTTAAGTAAATCAACCTCGTGCAGCTTCTCCTGTATTTTGTTCTCATAATTTGATATAGCTTTTTCATATGCAGCATTTTCTTCCTGAAGGGTCACCTCTCTCAATTGAGCCTGCTCATAGGAAACCTTTCACATGAGAAATCAAACGGGAGTTGGTGCACTATCCACGATCCCAAATGAATTGGAAAATATGCTTCAACCCCTTATTTGCATAATTAAATCTACCACGTATGTATCCTAAACCTCCGGGGCCAGTCCCATTCCTCTGACGACCATCGTAAGATGAGCTCCTTCCAAATTGGATATATGAATTTCAAAGGCAGAAAGAGAAACAGTAACCTCTGAATATAAGTGTATAATACATAGATACACTAAACAAAATGAACAAATCAACTCAAAACCACAATCCAGCAATCAAACATTGCATACAGTAACAAGAAAGTATTATGTTGACGCACGGATAGAGAGGATCATTATTCGATATACCCAATATTAACCACTAACAAACATCAATCTACTCAAAAATCCAAACTTAACAAGGAAAAACATAAATATCCAAGAAAGGCCCAGAAAAATCACGAATCCAGATAAGTGTGAGTAAAAAGATTGCAATTTTATGCATGACCTGCTCTTTCGTCGCAGAGTGAGCGTTCAACTGGAGGGCAAGAGCAGCGTTAGAAGCGAGAGAGTGGGCAAGAAGATGAGGGAGGCGTTGAGAGATGTCAGGAGGAGGAAGTCTAAGCCGCAGATCTTGGATAGAACGGGTGAGAAAGAGAGCTTTTCGGTCCAGTTCTTGCACGTAATTGCGTTGATCTTGGGTGAACACAATTGGGATATTGTCTGTTTCGTCGTTTAGACTGCCGCCGTGGCCACCGACCACGTCGGCTGCCCATTGCAAAAGTCCGGCCATGATTGCTATATCTCTGGTCTAAATCGCCTGTTTCAGTGGGCAGTGGGTAACAAACCGATGATATGGGGTTCAGGAAATGGGCTTGGTTTTGGTACATCGGTGGACATCTAAGGGGATTGTGATGGGTTTTGGGCCAATTTGGAGTCCTATATATGCAAGGAAGAATTAAAAGATAAAAGAAAATAAATAGCGGAGGCCATGAATCAATTGAATTTACCTTTAAATTGAGTGACATCTAAGATTAGTATCACTTTCAACTCTTACATTTGTTTATTTGTTTATTTGTTTTGTTAGTAAACAAACGAACATAAGGCTTTGCCCGCCGAATTTGATTTCCTTCAAAGGTGGCTTCTGTTATGACTTTCTTCTCTTTTTTTGTGCCCATTTGCCAATTTGCTATTAGCCTACCTAGTAGTAGTCAATAGCATTCCTAACATGAGGAAAACTACCTTTTTCACTACAGAAGGCAAGGCAATTCCATATTAATAAGTTCATATAATAATAATAATCTTCCATTGTAATTTGTCAAGGATTAGTTCTCATCCCCAAAATTGGAAAAAAGCCCTTGAATACCTTTCACCTTAAGCATATTCCAAAACCCCCCACCCTCAAAGTTTTGCCATTCCTTCACTCAATTCATATCCCATACAAGCAATTCCCACCGCCTCAACGCCGACGTCCCCAACTTCACTTCCAATTTATTCAAGCTTCTTAGTCTTCCTCTCCTCCGAGCTAAGTGATTGACCAAGTCCTCTCTCAAACAACTCAAAGCGGTCATGCCCTCTCTCTTTTTCTCAACCAAATCCCAACAAACTTAATAACATAACATAATTCCTTCACCACCGTCTGACACAAAGCGTGTTACTGTAGATATGTTGAAGAAGTTAAGGAGACGAGTCAAACGCTTAGTTACTAAGCCCTTCAAAAAACCTCGCAAGTCTCCCTATAAACCTCCTTCTCCTTCTCCTTCTCCACCTCCATCTCCATCTCCATCACAACAGGCACCGCCATCATCGCAGCTACCAGAGCCACCTTTCTCACTTCCGACAATGGATACGCACAGACCACATCAGAACATTCCCTTCCTCTTCCCAAAAGCTCAATCTTCAGTCCTCCCCGATCCTTCCCTCTTCTTCTCACCTTCTCTTCTCTCCTCTCCTCTGCCCACAAACTCTTTCTTCCAAAACTTTACTCTTAACAACGGTGACCAAGCTGAATACTTTCACCCGTATCTAGTAAAGTCTTCGCTTTCCTCCGTTTCTGTCTCCTACCCGTCGCGCTTCCACAACTCTGCTTTCATTTACCAGATTTTTATCCCCGATCTCTCTATTTCTGCGGCAAATAAAACCAGCCCAGATCAACAAAGAAGCCATGTAATTTCCGCTTATAGTGATCTTAGTGTCACTTTGGAGATACCCTCTTCCAACTTGCGCTTCTTTCTTGTTAGAGGCAGCCCTTTCTTGACTTGTTCTGTATCCGGCAATACGCCAATTCTGATATCAACTATTCATGCTATTCTTTCCTTCTCTTCGAATTCTTCGCTCACTAAGTACAACATTAAGCTTAATAACAACCAAACCTGGCTTATATACTCGTCGTCACCGATAAATTTGAGTCACAGCCTATCTTCGATTACATCTGGTGGATTTTCGGGTATAATAAGGATTGCTGTGCTACCAAACTCGGATCCAAACTATGAAGTAATTCTTGATCGTTGCAGCTCTTGTTATCCGGTATCAGGTGATGCATCTTTCTCCAAGCATTTCTGTTTAGAGTATAAATGGGAAAAGAAAGGGTGGGGTGATTTGCTTATGCTTGCACATCCTCTCCATATCAAGCTTTTATCCGGTGATGATTCTGATGTTACAGTTTTGGATGATTTTAAGTATAATAGCATTGATGGTGAGCTTGTTGGTATTATCGGAGATTCATGGGTGTTGAAACCAGACCCGATTTCAATAACTTGGCATTCTATTAAAGGTATCAAAGAAGAATCATATGCAGAAATTGTATCTGCACTGTCCAAGGATGTTGAGTCTTTGAGTCCGTTAGCTATTACTACAACATCTTCTTATTTCTATGGTAAACTGATTGCTAGAGCAGCAAGGTTGGCGTTAATAGCTGAAGAGATACGATTTCTTGATGTGATTCCTGCAATTAAGAAGTTCCTGAAGGATACAATTGAGCCATGGTTGGATGGAAGTTTTGGTGGGAATGGTTTCCTTTATGATGGGATTTGGGGTGGGCTTATTACCAAACAAGGGTCGACTGATTCTGGTGCAGACTTTGGATTTGGAGTTTATAATGATCACCATTTTCATCTGGGTTATTTCGTTTACGCAATTTCAGTTCTTGCAAAAATTGACCCGGCATGGGGGAGGAAGTTCAGGCCACAGGCTTATGCCCTGATGGCTGATTTTATGAACTTGAGTCGGAGATCAGGTTGCAATTATCCACGTCTGCGGTGCTTTGATTTTTATAAATTGCACTCTTGGGCTGGAGGGTTAACAGAATTTGCTGATGGGCGGAACCAGGAGAGCTCAAGTGAGGCTGTAAATGCATACTATTCAGCAGCTTTGATGGGCTTGGCTTATGGAGACACTCATCTTGTGGCCATAGGATCCATGCTTGTTGCACTGGAGATACAAGCAGCACAAACATGGTGGCAAGTGAGGGAGGGTGAGAATTTGTATGAAGAAGATTTCACTTCAGAGAATAGGATGGTTGGAGTTTTGTGGTCTAACAAAAGGGATAGTGGACTTTGGTTTGCACCTCCTGAGTGGAGGGAGTGTAGGCTTGGAATTCAGTTGCTTCCGTTGTCGCCAATAACAGAGGTTTTGTTCTCTGACGTTGGGTTTGTGAGAGACCTTGTAAATTGGACACTGCCTGCTTTGTCTAGGGAAGGAGTTGGCGAAGGTTGGAAAGGATTTGTTTATGGGTTGGAAGGGGTTTATGACAAGGAAACTGCTTTGGAGAAAATAAGGACCTTGAACGGCTATGACGACGGTAACTCCCTCACCAACCTCTTATGGTGGATTCATAGTAGAGGCGATCAAGGGACAGAGGAATGTGAGGGAGGAGGAAAACACTGCTGGTTTCGTCATTACTGTCACTGATTTGCTGTTTGTTTCATACAATAATACTTGGTTCCAGTATTTCATTTCTCCTTACATTTATCTTCATGCCAACTGGTTACTATATATTTATATATATATCCTTAGGAAATGTTAGGTGTTGTCTAATTGGTTCTATGACGCCTTTGCCTTTGAAGTTGGCGAACTTTTTGGGCTCTTGTACATGGGTTAAATCATAAGGAGTTCTACTCCTTTGCGGGTTATTAATATATCTAGAAATCAATTTAAAATGAGTTTCATTTCTTTTAATATTTATTACTTTTTTATTGACGAAATTTATAATGCTACTTTTGGAATGTATATTAGATAATATTTACAAAATCATATAATTATGATAAATTATTTTATGAAACGATCTACGATTAAATGACTAATTAAATTTAATTAGAATTTACATATTAACAGTATTCTAATTCTTCATTTATAACATTTCAAGTTTCAACTTAACAAACTAAAATCAGCTTTCAACTGTAACTAGATAAGATCCCCTGATTAACTGGTATGCAACTTGTCACAATGGGGTTAGGGATGGCAATGAGATATCCCTCTTGTAGGAGGGTCGAACTCGGCCCCAAGCAGCAGACCTTAACTTGTGCCTGATTGGGCCCACTTAAATTGCTTTTATTTAAATGTCAAAATAACAGTTTTTTGACAAAATGATGTGGTTTTGATGATACACGTCGAGTCTCGAGCTTGGGCTTGAGTTTTTTTAAAAAGGGCGTAAGGCTTGATCAATCTGGGTCTAGCCCGGGCTCTATTGCCATCTCTAAATAGGATTGTAAGTCCTATTGCTTTACTAAGTAGAAGAAAGACTGAGATGCTACCATCACTGTTTGATTTGCAAGGACAAAAGAAATTTTATTAACTCCTAAAATTTCCATCTCCAAGCATTTTACCGAGTTAAGACAAAATTAAAGAAAGTGGTTAACCAAAAGGGTGGGGCCACAAAAAGAAAGAAAGCAACTTGACTTAAAAAGGCCTAAATTAACTCATTGTTGATTTATGTCCTATAACCACTCGATTGCTTATAGTTTAGTGATAAAATAATTTAAATATATTTTTTCTTGTACAAATTTAGATATATATGATGAAGTTAGTAAAATAATGATATATTACAAACGAAATTATGATGAGATTATAATTATGAGATTCATATTGCATTTATGTATTAGCCATAAATTGTTCTTAGTCTTTGTTCTATTAAAATTAGACATTAAATAAAACGTGAAAAGACTAACATACGTTATACTTTTCCTTTTGAAGGAAGTAATTGATCCCATAGACTAAAATATAATAATACTTAAACAAACGTATGGGTGCTTAATAGAGAACAAAATTCACTAAACTGATCTCATGTGAGAAATTTATTTAAAACATTACTTGTATATCTATAAATTCTCATTATAATGATTGTATAAGTGATCAATTGATTTAAGATCTCCAAAGTTATCTTATATATGGATTAATATGTTTTAATACTACTTATGACATGTTTTAGCCAATAACTTAGTCGGTAGTCATTAGATATAGCATGGACTATATGGAGATAGTTAAATGATTAAGATATGATTTATCACCCAAAAGTAATAGTTAAATGATTAAGATATGATTTATCACCCTAAAGTAATTAGGAAGAATGTTACATTGTTTTTTATTAATATTAATTTGAGATATCTTTGGCCAAGATGGAATGACATTTTGTAAATAGCTTACAAATTTCATTAATTGAATTAATAGCTAATGATGGAGAACTAGTATGATTAGACTTAAACAGAGTAAACATTAATTTCATTTTCTATGTCTAATTGGAACATTAGAGGATAACGTATCACTCATAGAAGATGAGCCGACTACTTTTAAAGAAGCAATGTCAGACATTGATTCTTTAAAATGGTAAGAAGCCATGAAATCCGAAATGGAATCCATGTACACTAACCAAGTATGGACTTTAGTGGATGCACCTGAAGGTATAGTACCTATTGGGTGCAAATGTATTTTTAAGAGAAAAACTGACATAGATGGAAATGTACATACGTACAAAGCAAGGTTGGTGGTGAAAGGTTATAGACAAAAATAAGAAGTTGATTTTGATGGAACTTTTTCGCTAGTAGCAATGCTTAAATTCATGAGAATTTTATTGGCTATAGCAGCATACCATGATTATGAAATTTGGCAAATGGATGTCAAAACAACATTTCTCAATGGGAATTTGTAAGAGCATGTGTATATGACACAACTTAAAGGTTTTGAATCCAAAGAATTTCCTGATCAAGTAGGCAAGTTACAAAGGTCCATTTACGGACTTAAGCAAGCGTGGCGGAGTTGGAACATCCATTGTGATTAAACAATCAAAGAGTTTGATTATATCAAAAATGTGAATGAAACTTGTGCTTACAAACAGGTAAGTGGGAGTGTAGTAGTTCTCTTAGTGCTTTATGTGTATGACATATTGCTTATTGGAAATGATATTTCAATACTCCAGTCTGTTAAGATATGGTTATCTTAGAACTTTTCCATGAAGGATATTGGAGATGTAACTTATATAATAGGTATAAAGATCTATCGAGATAAATCAAAAAGGTTACTTGGATTATCTCAATCTACATACATAGATAAAGTGCTAAAGAGGTTTAGCATGGAGCATTCCAAGAGGGGATTCTTACCCATATCGCATGGGATTTCCATCTCACAAAGTATGTGTCCATAGACATAAAAGGAGACAGATAAAATGGATTGTATTCCATATGCTTCAGCAATTGGATCAATCATGTCTGTGATGCTATGTACTAGAACAGATGTTGCTTATGCTTTGAGCATAACGAGCAAATATCAAGCTAATCTCGGTGAGGGTCACTGGACGACTATGAAAAACATCTTGAAGTACTTGAGAAGGACTAAAGATATTTTTCTAGTATGTGGAGGAGTTGAGCTGAATGGGATGCCAGTTTTCAGTCTGATCAAGAAGATAATAAATCACAGTTAGGGTATATTTTTACTCTTTATGGTGGTACGGTTAGTTGGAAAAGTTCCAAACAACCAACCATCGCAGATTCAACAACCCAAGCAGAGTACATTTCAGCGTCAGAGGCAGTAAAGGAAGCAATTTGGATCAAGAAGCTCGTCACTGAACTTGGAGTGGTTCCTAGTATTGTTGAGCCCATAGTATTGTATTATGACAACAATGGTGCTATTGCGCAAGCAAAGGAACCTAGGTCTCATCAACGGTTTAAACATGTACTCAAAAAGTTTCACTTGATCAAGGAGATAGTAGAGTGGAAAGAAATAACATTGGAATCAGTTCTTACGAAAGAGAATCTAGCAGATCCTCTTACTAAGCCATTGTCTCAAAAAAGACATGATCATCATATGGATGGATTCATAGGGGATTGATTTTAGTGCAAATGGTAGATTGTTAGTTTATATCCTTGCAGCCAATCAATTGGATGCAAATTAATGTATGACGTTATTTTAAGTGAATGAAAAGGCTTTATTTATCTTTATGTATTAATTTAATTGATATTTTATGTTTTAATACTAAAGATAAAATCCTTGAAATAATTACCAATTTACACTTATGTGTTATTCCTAAATATTTCTAGTTGTAGTTTCGTCAAGACTGGATACTATTGAAATGATAAAACTAGCACACATCATGTTTCTTTCTTATGAAGAAAGTAATTGATCTTATAAATTAAAGTATAGAGATACTTAAACTAATATGTGGGTGATTATTAGAGAATAAGTCACTGAACTAACCCGTTTATAAGAATTCCCAATGGAATATTACTTATGTGTCTATGAATTATCTCATAATGATGGTTGTATAATTGATCCTCAAACTTGAGATTACCAAGATTTCTAGTATGGGAATTTTTGTGTTTTGATGCTACTTATGAATTGTCAGGATAATTCAGTCGGTAGTAATTGGATACAGTATGAACCATATGTAGATAATTGAGTAAGTCAATATAGGATTTATCACTCTAAAATAATTAGAGAGAATATTCTACTGGTCTTGATTATTAATGAATTATGGAATTCTTTGGCCTAAGTGAATTGATATTTGAAAAGGAGTTTTCAAAATTTTAATTATAAATCAATTACTAATTAGCAAGAACAAACATGATTGGATGATAAGAGTAGACATTGTATCCATACTCTGTTCGATTAGAATATTGAATGACAAAATGATTAAATTATATATTATAGCTATACATGGACAGGTTAAGTCAATACTTTGACATTCCTAATATTTAGGTAATCATGACATGTTGCTAGACATCAATCATGATTTATGATTATGAATTATTTAATTAGAGAATTAAAGATAAATTAAAAGAAGTTTAATTTATCTAATTCTAATTGTGAATTAGAATTATAATTTATAATCATAGTCAATTTATTAGGAACCTAATGGATCATACATCAAAAAGCAATTTGTGAAAAAAAATGAATTTAATTAAGTTGGACTTAATTATAAAGTTTGAAAAACTTTGGGTTCAAATATGAGATATTTTATTTTATTAAAATTAAATTAATTATAATTATAATTTGATTTTAATTTTAATTACAGAGATTTAATTTTAATAGAAAGATTGTTATTATTTTTCTATTTAAAGGAAAGATCTTTTTAGAACATAAGACTTTTTGTTTTCTTCCTCTCAAAGCAATTTGGGAATTACTCTGTGGATACCATCAGAGGCTAGACAATTGGACAGCTCGTGATTGATCAATCAAAAAAAGTTTCAAAGATTTTCAATAGAAAGCAAACAAGGTACGATTTAAATTTGTGTTTTATTCAAGTTTAATCAATTATCGGAATCCACTCGGAATCCGTAAAAATTTGTGTTGTCCATTACACCCGTAATTCGATCACGGTTGGATTCCTAAAGGTTACACACAATAGCATGCCACATCCAAGCCCTAAAAGCCTCACATAACATAACACCACCTTTCTATTTCAAAAACGCCAACTTCTGCTCCTTAGCTCTGATCCTCTTTCTCGTACTTGTTCGAAGTTTGGCAAAACAGCGGCAATACCACCCTCCGGACAAGAACTGTGACTCAAACTGCGAACACGATTGTGTCATTCCCATGTAACCCCTCCTCATCTGGCAAAGACGAGAAACTAAAGAAATCCCTCGAATTCTCGTCTCACCACGTCGCAGTTGATGACACCACAGTGTTATCTAAGAAAATAATTTTTAAAAACAATAATTAAAAACTTTTCTCAAAAATTTTAAAAATAAAAAATTCTAAAATTTTTAATTATATGATAATTTATCTCTAGTGTAAAAAAGACTTGCATTTTTATTCAATATTTTAAAAATTGAACCGAAAACTAAATCGATAAAACAAAAAATTTTAGATTTAAAAGAGTCAACCGATATTAAACCACCATAAAACTAATTAAAGATTAGATGAAACTAAAGAACTTGAAATATAAATAAAAGATACTATTAAAAAATTTAAAGTTTAATTGAAAAAAATATTATTTAAAAATTAATTAATTAATTTTAATTTATAAAATTTATTAATTTACAAAAATTGATCAATTAATTTACAATAAACTGATCGATTTTTAATAATATAAATTATTAAAATAAATTAAACTGAAAATTAAACCGTTAAAAGTTTTTATAATTAACCTAGTTGAATTTTTTACCCATTAACGTTATTTTACATAGATGTCGTCAAAATATCTTAAGTGTTATCTAAATATCTTCGGTGGTATCAAAATATCTCGTGCCAACTGCCATGAAGTCTTCTTTTTTATAAAGGGAAATATAACGAAGAAAATTACATAGGGAGTCTCGGGAAATACATCCCAGAGAGATCCTCTAGGAGTAAATGGCACCCAATGGGTGTAGTAGGTAAATAATGGACGCCTACATCAAAATGGGCAGCAAAAGACGCAAGCCAGTCAGCGCATCTGTTACCCTCTCGGTAAATATGCCGATGAGCAACAATCCAATTTCGAGCAAACAGCTCGTGAATGCCCCTGACTATAGAGTTGAACGCCCGAGAATGAAGTCGACAGAGGAAAGGATCTCGATCACCGCTGCAGAATCAACTTTAAGCTCTATCCGGTGATAACTCAGATCCCAAGCGAGAGTGAGTCCAGAATAAACTCCTCAAAGCTCTGCAGTCAGTGCGGAGCACTATACAAGGTTGTGCGTGAATCCTCCCAGTCAGTTGCCTGCACTATTCCGTAGTAGTCCATCAGCTGATGCGGAGGACGCGGAGTGCTTACAGGCGCCATCAGTGTTTAATTTAACCCACCCGGGTGGAGGTGAGGTCCAACCGATGAGTCTGTCTGGTCGAAGGCGAGCTGCAACGTGTGGACGTCGGGTCCACCTGGCAGCCTGTTGTACCTGACCTGCATAAGACAAAATAGACGAAGAGGGTGAGTTAGGCCATTGCCAGTGCTTCTAAAAAAAGGACGAATTTCTCTATTTCTATAAGAACCATCATGTAATGCCAAAAATAAGTGACCAGTCATGACCAAAAACATATTGGTGGTTTTGGAGATTTGTAGTGAGCCAAGTCGGGATAGTCATAGTGAAAAAATCGGGAGGGAGGAGGTGAGGAGGGAAGGCTTGCCACACTCGTCTGGACCGGTCACAGTCTCGCATGACATGAAGCGAGAATTCCAATAAGTGACAATGGGGACAGTCGTCGTTGGGAGTGAGTTGCTTGCGAATACGCTGCTGATTCATAAGTAAACGATCGTTCGCAAAAAGTCATAAGAAGGAACGGATTCGTTGTAGGCCGTCCCATTTCCAGATGACCTTCTACAAAGTAAGGAAAGAAGTCTCTTCGTGACCCATAATCATCGAATAAGTGAAATGAACCGTGAAAAGGCCATTAATCGAAGGCCCCCAAATCAACTTATCCGATCCAAGAAAGACTTTAGGGAGAAATACTCCGGCTATGACCTGAACAATTGACGATGGTAGGTAATATTGAAAATCCACCCAATCTCAATTCCTGTTGCTGGCGACAAAATATCTTTTAAGTGTTATCTAAATATATGCCGTCAAAATATCTTTAAGTGTTATCTAAATATCTTCGGTGGTATCAAAATATCTCGTGCCACTGCCATGAAGTCTTTTCTGATTTAAAGGGCAAATCACGCCCCATTGCCCATTGCCCAGACATTGACTAGTAGTTGACAGTTCTTTGGAATATTGCAACCCATAATTTTGCAGGCAATCTCAGTGTTTCCTTGCATTCTAGTATGGAAGTTGAAAAGCATGAGATTCCTTTATTGGGTTCGGTTTGATTTCTGCTTTTATTTCTGGACATTTATGTTATTAATTTTTCTTAATTTTTAGATTTGTGATTCAAAAATATAAATTTAAACCAAAAAATCCTCTACTTAACAAACTTATTGAAATCCATCATCATTACTGTCACCGTCTCCTCCCTCTTCCTTTGATGTGTCGGCCTCTTTCATCTCGTTATTTCCCAATTCGTACGACGTTGAATTAAAGGTCCTCGTATATATGAACATGGTGGCAACTGGCACGTGGATGAATGGCACATGGATGTATGCTTCCAAATCTTATAAATAAGGACATAAGCTTAATCTTTCTCTCATGCCAAAATATCCCAATTGGATATGGACCAAGTAGGTTTTAATGCTTTTCTCAATCCCTTGGCACCACCTTTTCTTCTTCTTCTTCTTCTTTTTCTACTTGTTATCTATGTTTTATCTCCATTTTCCAAGACACAGCAGCTTCCACCGGGTCCCAAACCATGGCCTGTTGTGGGAAACATTCTTCATTTGGGGCAGCAAAAGCTTCATGTTTCATTAGCAAACCTCGCCAAAGTTCATGGCCCTTTGATTTCACTTAGACTAGGCACACAACTTGTCGTTGTTGCGTCTTCTCCAATGGCTGCATCTGAAATTATGAAACAAGATCGTTTGCTTTCTGGTAGAAAGATACCGAAAGCAATCCCTTTCGAGCCTCATATTCTTAACAGCGCAGCCATTGTTTGGACCTCCGAGTGCACGGAAGAATGGAAGTTCTTAAGAGCCCTTTGCAGGACTGAATTGTTCTCTGTCAAAGCTGTAGAGTCACAGGCCATGTTACGAGAGAAGAAAGTGGGTGAGTTGGTGGAGTTCCTGAGAAGTAGAGAGGGGACTGTTGTTAATGTTGCAGAGGCAGTGTTTGTTACCGTTTTTAACATATTAGGTAATCTTATGTTCTCGAGGGACGTTATTAGTTACAGAAATGAAGATGTTGCTAGCGGATTGAAGGGTCTTGTATGGAAGCTGATGGAGTTGGCGGCTACACCAAATTCTGCTGATTTTTATCCTAAAATTGCTCGATTGGATCCTCAGGGTTTGAGAAGGAAAATGTCAAAATGCGCCCATGAATTCTTCGCAACATGGGAGCTGGACATTAAAAGAAGAAGAAGAAGAGAGACACACGTCTCGGACTCTTTGAAAGCTGATTTCTTGGATGTTTTTATTGCTAATGGATTTGAAGATGAAAAGATTAACTGGTTGTTTCTTGTAAGCAATTAGACAACATTTTCTCTCTGTCCATCTCTCTGCGTTCTTCTTCCATTAATTTTCATGTTTTATGTCAATTGATCAATGAACTTCAACTTTCTGCAGGAGCTCTTCGGCGCAGGAACAGACACAACTACCTTAACTGTGGAGTGGGCAATGGCTGAACTGCTCAAGAACAAAGAAGCCATGAAGAGAGTTTGCCAAGAACTAAAAACAGAAATCAAAACGAACCCAATAAAGGAATCTCATGTCTCTCAACTTCCATACCTGAATGCATGCTTGAAGGAAACGCTCAGATTGCATCCACCTGGACCATTTCTCGTCCCACGTTGTGCAGCCGAGACCTGCAAAATTATGGGTTACACAGTTCCAAAGAGCTCTCAAGTACTAGTCAATGTCTGGGCAATTGGGCGTGATCCTTCAGTTTGGGAAGACCCTTTGTCGTTTAAACCAGAAAGATTTCTTGGCACAAGTTTGGACTTTAAGGGTCAAAATTTTGAGCTACTCCCTTTTGGTGGAGGAAGAAGAATTTGTCCAGGAATACCAATGGCTGCAAGGCAAGTTCCATTGATTTTAGCCACATTGCTGCATTCCTTTGGTTGGTCTCTTCCAAACAATGAAGATCCTGCAAACTTAGACATGAACGATAAGTTTGGAATAACAGTTCAGAAGGAACAGCCTTTACTTCTTATTCCTAAACGATTGTAATTTCAATATAAACTAAACTCTGTTGGGTTTAGTTGGTTAATGAAGTATGCAACCAGAACGGGTATGAATGGTTTGCTCTTTGTGTGTCATTCAATTGCATTAATTCGGTATTTTAGGACGGTGCTATGTCAGTTTTTTTTTTGATATGGTTTTAAATTTTTAATTCTTAATTTTTAAATTAAAATAATTTTTTGTTTGATTATTAATGTAAATGTAATTATTTTGTTCATTGATAATAATTATATATTATATAAAATTTAAAGATAAATTAATTTCGATTAAATAATTCTATTTTAATTTCTTATATAATATTTATTAATAAATTATTTTTATTTTATTAAAATAAGTAATATAAAATTAACTTTTTAACTATAGATTAATATTAATTTTAAATATATTTTAATTATTCAATCAAAAAAATTTTAAAATTTTTATATTTCGAATATATTTTAAATCA
>JAOQMP010000007.1:31107179-31118401 GCA_027563575.1 Erythroxylum pedicellare
CTAAGTTTAAAGGAAAAATGCATTACAAAACATCTTTGTGTATAATTAGAGCATTATGATACTTTCATCAAACACTTGGTATGCATGGTAAATTCATCCTTAACTCAACACAAAATCCCAATCTTTTTCCATGATTCTTAAACAATATCTATCCACCATCAGTAAATAATCACCCATTAACAACCAAAATAAATGCATCCAACTCAATGTTGAAACAAACTTAAAATCAAGCAAAAAAATCAACCACAAACACGATGACGAGAGAGCATAGAGAAGAGGAGAAAACCTTGACCAAAAGTGCCAGAGAAAACGACAACAATGGCCAGAGACGCACCAACTCGACAGAGAACATGCAGATGATGGACAGGGACACGGGTTGGACGGACGACACAACAGCTGGATGGACGACGGACGATAGAGCAGATCTGGAGGAGGAAGAATGAAGCAAACAACACGCAGGTGGGGGGGAGTCAGTCAGAGGTTTTAAGAAAATCAAATCAACGTTGTTTGGTTTTAAACTAAACGACAATATACATGTTGACGTTCTGCCTTCAGGAATAAAACAACATTATTTGGTTTAAAACTAAATGGCATCGTTTTGTTCCTCTTAATATGTTGAAGCCTTCAAGAACAAAACGACGTCATTTTGTTCCTGAAGCAGAACATCATCACGGACCACGACACACAGTTTTACTTTTTACCGACTAAATTACCGATGGAGTCGACCATTGGCAAACTTCAATTTATTATTCCCGTCTTTTCCAATTTTTCAGACAATCTTTTCGACGGATATGCTATTTCTATCGGTAATTGGCTATGGTTTCTTTTCCGTCGGTAATTTTTTGTCGTTAATTCATACTTTCTTGTAGTGACAGAAGAATGGAAGTTCTTAAGAGCCCTTTGCAGGACTGAATTTTTCTTTGTCAAAGCTGTCGAGTCACAGGCTATGTTACAGGAGAAGAAAGTGGGTGAGTTGGTGGAGTTCCTAAGAAGTAGAGAAGGGTTTGTTGTTATTGAAGGCATCGAGAGCTCTTTTTTGGGAGATGTTTATCGTGAGCCTTAGTATGAGAATATATTCGTAAGCCTTACACCACATCTGTAACCTAAAACCTTAAATTGTTAGGTTTATGTTTATTTTTAATTATATGTCTCGTTAATTTAATCTCTTTCTAAAGTGAGATTTCCACTCATACTTAAATCTCCACACTCTCTTCCTTAAATATGAACTTCTACATTGAACTCAGGCTTCCCTAAACAAAAGTCTTTTTTTGTCTTTTTTTAAACAACTCGAGTATATGGCTTCATTAAGAGCTCTTCTAATTCACTAGTATGAGCCTATCAAGAGTCTACTTGCTCTTACACGTGAGGATGATAACCACAGGATCCGATTACTGCTTCAATACTCAACCCTTGCTGAATTATCGGTTCTAATACCATTTGAATGAACTGAGAAGCCTACTTTCTTTGGAGATCTTCATCATGAACTTTAGTAAGGGAACATACTAGTGAACATTGGCACCACACTTTAATCCAAAATCTTAAGAAATTAAATTTATGGGTCATTTTCACTTATATGTCTCTCACTAGTTCTATCTCTTTATAACATGAGATTCCTAGTTAGAGTTAACGTCACTGAGGTAGTGTTTGTTACTGTTTTTAACATACTAGATAATGTCCTCGAGGGACGTTGTTAGTTACAGAAATGAAGATGTAGCTACAGATTGAAGGGTCTTGTATGGAAGATGATGGAGTTCGGGGCTACATAGAATTCTTCTGATTTTTAATACTAAAATTGCTTGATTAGATCCTTAGGGTTTTTCTTAGAGTTTTTTTTAAGCTTCTGCCCATTCAATCTAACTTTGAATTTGTAAAAATTTATTTAAAGCATCATATCAATGGACATACTTGCAAGTAGTATTTATTAAACATTCTTTGGTAAAAACAACTTTGACATAAATTATATCAAATTTAAAAGATCAGTCAACAAATAAAAATTTCAAAACTCTTAGTACTAAATTGCACAAATCTTAAAAAGTTAGAGATTATTTAATTTTTTATCATATTTTAAACTATATAAATTATATAGTAATTTATAATTATATATTTTTAAATATAGTTTAGGCCAGGGTTTTCTCATTGGTCAGTCTCCGAGTCTTCTAGACTGTTGAGTCATATCATAGGCCCATATCTTGTAACTTAAACCTACAAGTTATGAATTTTATAAATTAAAAATTATTAATTAAGTATTTTAGAATTTATGAATTTTTCAAACTTGAATTAAATTTGTCATTAAGTTAATGGTAGAAGATAAATGATTTTAACTATTAAGGTAGAAACGAATGACAAATGAGTCCAAGTATGATTCGATTAAGTTCAAAATTAACAAATTAAATTTGAATTTATTAAATTTTATATATAATTCAAAATTGAAAAAGACTTGAGAATAATTCAATCATCACTTTAAAACGATATTATCTTGGGTGCTTTATGTGAGGTTGAACTATACTATTCAAGTTAGGTTGAGTTCTCGGTTAAACTCAAATAATATCATGAATATATTGACTGGATTACGTTTTAAATTTTCTAATATCAATTAAATTTAATTAATTCTTTGACCTTGAGTAGATATAAGAATGAGTCGGATCGGATCGGATCAGATTATGTCAGTAAATTTAACAAGTTAGGTTGAACTCAGATTTGGTCTTAAAACTTTGCATTCGAGGTGAGTCTAGTCCAAAGTCTATTTAAACCGAGTTAAGTCCAATTAATTTGTAATTTGTATAATTTAAAATTTAAAAGCAACATTTTTTGTTTCAAAATTTCAAAACTCGCATAAGTCTAGTCAACTTAGATTGGGTAAAATTTGTCACTTCTAATCATCAATCTGTGTTGGGCAAACTTTGAAAACATGTGGTTCGAACTCAACTTAAGCTTAGGCTCGATCTCGAATAAATTATCCAAAATAATATCATGACAATTTGATCATCCAAGCTTTTTATAGAAGGCACGGGATCACTTCTGTCGTTTATTGCATTCAAGCCTGTGTTATTAATTTTTAACCATACATTTATACAGGTCTCATATAAGTGTGCGGATGAAAATTAATAAAACAAGATTAAAACAAAGTAATGAAAACAGAGGATCTATTCCTTCGGAAGGACTTCTGATTGTCCCATCAAATCGGATATATTTTATGTTTAAATAAATACGTGGATCAAACTCAAATTAACAAAATTAGAACACTCCATCTTTTGTCTCCGACTGTCACATCAAACGAGCTCAAGCAAATCGGATGCATTCACTGCCACATCTGACCCTTGAGTAAGGCAAATTTTCTGAATTACATGATTGACCAACACTTGTGTGAATTTTGAGATTTACTCGGCAAACATTTAAAAATAACAAACATGGATTATCTTTCAACAAATCAAAAGCAGTTCTTAGTTAAAAATTGAAGAGTCGCGTACAGTTGCGTGGCTTCTGAGATGGAGAACTTAGCAACTTGTTGTAGCACCAATTTCGAGCTTGTTTTGTTCGACGAGTTTCGTGGAAAGTGCGAAACTTAAGATTAATGTTTTAAAAATATTTAAGAAAACTCTCAACCACTTAATCACTCTTTAAAGAGACATTACCACAACATGGCAATTGGAACAAGCCTTATTAAAGAAGAGGAATACGATTGTATTAGCTATCGGAGCATAAGGTTACAGGAGATGCTGCAAGTGAATTCATTCTCTATTAGACAGTCATGGTAGGATATAAAAAAGATCAAATTGGAGATAGTACTCCAAAGCATTAAGGTTCGTCAACTCAATAATCACGTTGGTTTATGATTATTTTAGATTCTACTTAGTGATTCCAACGGTTAGTCCTTTCAATTTAGTGATAAGTTATGCAATTAGCTACTGATTATTCTATCATATTTGTGCATCCACTCCTTTTTCCTATAGTCAACTCGTGACCCCATTGAAGCTAATCACTTGTATTAATTGGTCAATCTCATCAAGGGAAATGAAATTGAAATGAAAGCTACTAAAAACACCCCACGAATATAGATTATCTTACTAAAATTTAGTCAAATAATAAATAATAAATGAGTTTTCCTTCAAATTAAAGTTTTCAAAATGAACAATATAAATTTGTTTTTAAATAAATATATTTACCCTCAAACCATATTATCAAGTTTCATTATCAAGCATCAAATGACATAATTTAATAGCCCCACTTGGTCAATTATAAAATTAAACTTACAGTCAACAGAGTCTAGCAGTTATACTCATTAAAATTAGCAAATAGCTGGTCGGTGAACGGTGAGATACTAAACACATCATGCATTGTTATTTTTCTAACCTTATTTGCCACATTTACCGGGACAGTGTCTACTTGGAACCAACCCTAACACATACTTACTAATTAAGTAATTAGGTACTAAGTAGTAAGCCTCCCCTAAATCTCACTTGTCCAATACTAGAAACACCCTTGTTGTTTTAGTTATATATTCAATGCTAAGTTGGCTTTCGTTTAGACTCATCACCCACATGATCAACTTCGATTCAGAACCTGTTCTTCTTCAACCTAATTGATAGTATAAATATTGGTAAAAGCAAGAAGAGAGCGTCGTCAACTCCTGACCAGCACAACGATGGCTGGTTACACGCAACACCATGCCACATCCAAGCCCCAAAAGCCTCACATAACACCACCTTTCTATTTCAAAAATACCAGCATCTGTTCCTTAGCTCTGATCCTTTTTCTCTGCACTTTCTCGTACTTGTTCGGAGTCTGGCAACACGGTGGCAATATCACCCTCCGGACAAGAACTGCGACTCAGACTGCGAACACGGTCGTGTCATTCCCATGTAACCCCTCCTCATCTGGGAGAGACGAGAAACTAGAGAAATCCCTCGATTTCTCGTCCCACCACGTCGCGGATGATGACACCACAGTGTTATCTTCAGAGACCAAGGCCTACCCTCCATGCAACGTGAGCTTAAGCGAGTACACCCCATGTGAGGACGCGAAAAGATCACTGAAATTCAAACGGCGCCGCCTGATATACCGAGAACGGCACTGCCCTGCAAAAGACGAGGTTCTCAAGTGCCGTATTCCTGCGCCGCACGGCTATAAGAGCCCATTCCCCTGGCCGAAAAGCAGAGACTACGCGTGGTACGCGAACGTCCCACACAAACATCTAACGGTGGAGAAAGCCGTGCAGAACTGGATCAGGTACGAGGGTGAACGGTTCAAGTTTCCCGGCGGCGGAACTACGTTTCCGAATGGCGCTGACGCTTATATCGACGACATCGGAAAGTTGATAAATCTCAAAGATGGGTCCATTAGAACTGCGGTTGACACTGGCTGTGGGGTAAGTTTATTTCTTAATTAATTATACGTTCCTATATTTATTTATTTATTTCTAATTAATCCATAATCTCTAATAGATATTGATACCCTTTTTGTTAATTCTTGAACTTAATTGGGTTTTCTTTTTTTTTTGGAGTTTACTAATTTGAATTAATATTTTTATTAGTATGGTAATATTTTTGTGGGATTTCGTAATAATGGAAGTTTAAGATATTATGTTGATATTGATTTTATACTAATGAAGGAAATCAAAAAATTTTAATGAAAAATAAGCATTCATATGGAAAGATTATCGGCAATTTGATATGGGTACGTTAATAAAATCTGATAACGAAAATGGGATTTTCTTAATTTCGTATTAGAGAGTAAGCAGAGTCCAACTGTTTCAAACTCGCAGGGGGATGAGATCCTCTCATCTATCCCATCTGTTCTTAATCTGTGTCATCCTTTCTCAGTTGAGAGAAGATGGCTCAGAGTAAGAACAGAAGGAATGACTCAGAGAAAATGGCACGGAGTAGAAACAGAAGACATGGAACAGGGAATCTCGTCCCTGTAGGGATGCATGGAACTTGTCTAGTGTTTGCCAATATTTATTGTTTGGGGATGCTATTTTTAGCAGTGATGAAGCATTGTTTGATTTGTTTTTTATGAGAAGGCTCACTTTGATTTTAGCAAATCAAACCATATAACGGTCATCTAACTTTAATTTCATAAATATTATATTTACTTTAAGTAAATTGGATCTAATTTATGAAATATTTGTAGTTTCGAGAAGGAAAATTTCGGTTTTCCTGACTATTAACTAGTTGTTGTTGATGATATGTAATAGTATTAAAATGATAATCATACTCAATTCTTTTTGGAGAATTTATATTTGGAGTGCGAATTTTCTGATAAAGTTACGCAGGTGGCGAGCTGGGGAGCTTATCTTCTGTCAAGAAACATCTTGACAATGTCGTTTGCGCCAAGAGACACACATGAAGCTCAGGTTCAATTCGCACTGGAACGTGGAGTTCCTGCTCTGATCGGTGTTATAGCGTCCAAGAGACTTCCTTACCCGTCGAGAGCTTTCGACATGGCACATTGCTCTCGCTGCCTAATTCCCTGGGCTGAGTCAGGTACATATATATATATCTGTGTGTGTATGTAATCTCCGGACTAAGAACATGTTTGTAATAAACTTAATGAACAGATGGGCAGTACTTGATTGAAGTAGATAGAATTCTACGGCCTGGAGGGTATTGGATACTATCAGGTCCTCCGATTAACTGGAGAAAGTACTGGAAAGGTTGGGAGAGAACGAAAGGGGACCTGAGTGATGAACAAACTAGAATCGAAAATGTCGCCAAGAGTTTGTGTTGGAAGAAGTTTGTAGAGAAAGGGGATATTGCTATTTGGCAAAAGCCTCTCAATCACTTGAATTGTAAAGTTAACAGGAAGATTACGCAGAACCCACCACTGTGTCCTGCTCAGGATCCTGATAAAGCTTGGTACATCTTCGTTTCTCTAAAATTTTGCTTGTTTCGTATGCTTGTCAAGTGATTGATTCGTGATACTACAATTTTCAGGTACACGAATCTGGAGACGTGTTTGACGAATTTGCCTGAAGTATCGAGGAATCAAGAAGTCGCAGGTGGGAAGTTGGTCAAGTGGCCCGAGAGATTGAATGCTATCCCGCCTAGAATTAGCAGAGGAACTGTGGAAGGAGTGACAGCAGAAACTTTCCAGGAAGATATACAGCTTTGGAACAGGAGATTGTCTTATTACAAAACGGTCAACAACCAGTTGGGACAACCTGGAAGGTATCGAAATCTTTTGGACATGAACGCTTACTTGGGTGGATTCGCTGCAGCTCTTGTTGATGACCCAGTTTGGGTAATGAATGTTGTTCCTGTCCAAACCAAAGTCAACACGCTTGGATTAATCTACGAACGAGGGTTGATTGGAACTTATCAGGATTGGTAAATCTAACACTCCAAAAAAGAAAATATCTTTTCGGTTAAGGTTTTCAACTTGGTTCTTACAGTTTATTTCGTTTCCATCAACCTTACACAGGTGTGAAGCAATGTCCACATATCCAAGAACATATGATCTGATCCATGCTGATTCAGTCTTCAGCTTGAACGAGAGCAGGTGACAATAATTTAATCGAACTTTGTGGATCAATAGCACAGAAAAACACATGGTCGCAAGTGGTCTTACCGCATAATAAGGTTACAAATCCTGACGTGCATTTATTGTTCTTGCTTTGTTACAGATGTGAAATGGAAGATATTCTGCTAGAGATGGATAGAGTGCTGAGGCCTGAAGGAAGTGTGATCATCAGAGATGATGTTGATCTTTTGGTGAAGATTAAGAGAATAACTGATGCATTGAACTGGGATAGTCAGATTGTTGATCATGAAGATGGACCTCTTGAGAGACAGAAGCTACTTTTTGCAGTGAAATCCTACTGGGCAGCTCCTGCTGATTCAGATCATGGCAGGATTAAAACTTCTTAAGGAAGTTGATGTATTCTTTTTCTTTTTCTTTTTCTTGCTTCATATTTTGTTTAGCTATTTTTTCTTTTTGGTCCTTGATCTTTCATGATTCTTTCTTAGGTTAGTGAAAGGCAACAATATATAAGGACATTCAAATCATAGATCATCTGAACTCAGCCTGAATCTTGGTTAACTAGAATAGAGACTGGGTCAGACTTAACCTATTTTACCTCACCTACTAGCAGATTGTGATAAATCACCTTGAAGTTTTTGAGTTGGATTTTGGTGTACTTTCTTTTGCTCATTTGTTTTGAATGTTATCATTATAATTGGTTTCTCCTATTTACAATAAAGCCTTCTTTTAATCTTTTTATTATCAATTTTATTTTAGCTCACTCATAAAAATTGAACTAAGGAATATAAGAAAGAATAATTTTTTCCTGATCTAAAATTCGAGTAATCTAATTATAACTTAAGATTTTTAAAATTCGTTAAAAAAATTATGAAATTTCGGTTTCAAAATTTTAAAAAATATATAATACCACAATTTAATTGGTTAATTTGTTTACCATTCACATACATTCTTCATTTCAAGTGGGATCTCTTTGCTATTTTGATTATAAAGTTATCATATCAAAAAATTGTGGACTTTGATTGTTTAATTACACCATTAAACTTGTAAAAATTAATTTTGTACCTTCTCCTGTCAGCTACTTCACAACTTCTGTGATGATCACCAGATTTCAAATTAGGTGATTCACGTAAATATCCAATTTCATCTCTTGTCACAACCTATAAAACTTGACCCTGATGCTTACAGGCCAAATGACAGTGAAAGTCAAAGTTAAGAAACAAGAGAGTAGTTTCTTTGATCATTAATGGCAGCTCCCAAGTCCTCAATTGGTGCACTATTGCTTCTTTTGGTCACTGTAGTTTCAGTGCAGAGCCAAGTGGGTGACGCACAGAATTGCTCAACTCAGCTTAGCAACCTGAACGCTTGTTCACCATTTCTGGTGCCTGGCAACCCCAACCCTAACCCTAATGCTGATTGCTGCAATGCTCTACAGGCCGTTCAACATGACTGCATCTGCAACACCATCCAGATTGCAAATCGTATTCCTATGCAGTGCAATCTCCCACCTCTCCGGTGTCCTGCAGTAAGCATTCAATTTCATGCGTTTGTTAAATTTGAAATTGACTCCAATTAAGCTAAAATTAATCCAACGCTTATCAAGTAATTAGATTTTACAGAGTTAATGATCTATTGTTGACTTACTACTGTTCCTTTGACTTTTTTTTTTCCCCTTTATGTAATTCTTGCAGCCATAAATAAATGATCGAACCCATCACACACAGAGGAGAGATCAGCAGTGAATAATGTCAGAGCATCTTGTTCCAGAATAGGAAAATGTTCTGGAACTCGAAATTTTACGATGCTTTTCCTTTTTCTTTTTTTCTTCAGTTTCTTCCTCCAAACTGTACCCTGATCTGCAACAAAACTGAAGCTCCTCACGTTAATTAATAAAACTCCCCTTGCTTTTCGTTAGAACATGGGGTTAGGATTTAGGAATCTCATTAATCTGAACTACTAAAAATAGATAGTCAAGACATATCGGTGCACAAGGGTTCCACTTTGTGGAGTCCGGAAAGAAGCCAAATATATACAAATATTTTTGAAAGAGACTATTTTTATAAAAATAAATATTAAAATTTATTTAAAAATTAAATAATATTATATAAATTTCAAAATAAACGTGTAGATGTGTATGTGAGAATTTTAGGAATTATGTGTAAAATATAAAGATAAATGGGACTAAAAAATAAGCTCATTAATTGATATGAAAATTTTAAATTAAAAAGTATTTTTTTGAAAAGCGTCAAATTTGAACTTCTCAAAAAATTATATTTTAGCTTCTAAAACATTCATTTTTATATAAAAAGTTCTTTTAAATTTTACAGTCAAGTATACAATTTTCTTAAAAATCGCTTTTGCGATAAAAAAATGTTTATTTACTCTCTAAAAATTGAACTAAACAGACACTTAGTCTCTAATTTTAACAACTTAATCTTATAAATTTTGTGAACAGAAAACAATTAATTAATTACCGGTTCCTGATATGCTTTATAAGCTCAATTATGATATTCGAATGCCAATGGTTATTTAAGAAAAGATGGCTATTAATGAAATAAACTAAGCCTCCAACCAAAAGTCAGAACAAGAATGGTCTTCGATGAATGATGTTGTCTTATTAATGTCAGCATTCATTGCAATACATGCACCTGCAAGCTTCTATTGATGATGATAAGGTTATTTCTCTTCAGGTCTTTCCTTGGCTGTTGTTTTGGAATAGTAGATGGGGCCAAATTTGGTTTAAATTCAACTTGAAATTAACTAATTTTGATTGAAATTCAAGTCAACTCGAGTTTATAGGATTAGTATGAGTCTTATCTCATACCCAATCCATTCCAAAATAACGTCATCTTGAGCTATCCAAACTAGTTTAGTTTAGATTCTAACTACATGACACGAGTCCCGTAAATTTGGGATCTTGAATTGGCCTTCATACTCTAAAATAGAATTTGAATGACCCCAAAATGACATTATTTTAATTAATTATATTTAAAAATATTTTTTTATTCAATTTGGATTAGTTTGAATCCTTGAACCACCCCCATTCAACTCAACTTCAATCTTCCATCACCTCAAATTAAATTTAAATTAAATTGAGTTGGATTGGAGAGATATTCATAACCCTACTTCCATTTACTTATTTGTCACCCCAAACAGAAAGCATGATTGTACAAATTCGCTTACTATAATGATTATTTGAATTAGCAATTGAAGAGTTGTTTATGTATTTAAAAGAATTATTAAACATCTTATAATTAAAAAAAACGTACATTTCAAGTGTCCAATCGGTGGACCTCATTGAAGCATGTGGTCCATTCTGACACCCACCCAACTCACCAACCATAGACTCACTTTGGGTATTTAGTGGTGAAATTAGTCTCTTACTACACGTTCTTAGGTTACTTAAGTCACAGGGCATGGCACTCGTAATAAGAGCCTAGACATAGCTTCCTTTAGATAGATACATCGCTTTATGCTTTCTCTCCACCTATAACTATATAAATATATGAATGAGATAAATTAAAACATATTGGATCAGTAACCATACACTTTTCATGCAAACAGGGTTAAGCTTTATTAAAATGCTTTTTTTGGTTATTCAATGAATGTGGTGTGTTTTTGGTTCTTTATTAGTAGGCCTCCGCAAACACTTTTTCAAACAACCAACATGATTAAAGCTAACTTGTACATAAGAAATGAGATGACAACTTTGAGAATATAAAAATCTAAAAGTTCAATCTCTTTAT
>JAOQMP010000007.1:31164665-31175077 GCA_027563575.1 Erythroxylum pedicellare
ACAAACCGAGCAACGCCGCGCGATACTGCTAGTATTTAATAATATTATCTACACTAATACTGCTCTCTTGATTCTATAATAACAATAATAATAATAATAATAATAATAATAATAATAATAATAATGATAATGGTAATTATCCATTTCTTTTAATTAATAATTTTTATTTTTTATTAGATCCATTTTGCTCATGAGAAGAAGAAAAAAGTACTCCTGACCTGTTGGAGGATCAGCCTTTTTACGGAGCACATGGGAACTGAAACCTACTCTGTTTGGTTTCAGCAGAAAGTAATCATAAGGCAACTATTTTTACTCAAGTTTCTGGCAAAGCCAAGTGTGTGTCAAAACAGGACAAATCAAACTGTCCTATTTCGCCAAAAAAAGCTTAAGAACAAGTACTGATATCATAAATTAAGAGAAACAGGATTCATCCCTCCTCTGTTTTTTAAAATCCCAATACATTTGTACACATATCATCATCATTTGTTTATCAACAGGATGAGCTGCTCTTACTGGATGCTTTCTAAATCAAATTTCAATACTATTAATCGTAGTTTTCTGAATTCTATCTAAAATTTAGTAATTATGTCTAATCCGATAAGTTTGGAATGAATCGAACTCAACCTGCCATTGTTCCTTACAGGTTGAAACCAAGTGAAAAGGTTGGTGGGTGAGTAAATAAAAGGGAAAAGAGAAACTAAAGCAACAGAAGAGAGAATATGTTCAACATCAATCAATGCAGAGCAGGTGGCACAGTATCAGAAATTCCCATCCTTGGTTTGCTTCCTGTGAAGAGACAGGTCATGGCCACAGGCAAGCTATTTCTATTCAACTGGGTTTAAGCCACACCATACCATACCAACTCCATGTCTCATCAAACTCACATCTCTTTCTTTAACCAAGTCAATTTCAACATAAGTAATTGCTTTTGCAATGACAAAAACAGCCCACAACCAACAATCAATCCCTCTCAAGCTCTCAGCTTGGAAGTACTCTGCTTTTAATGCTAAGTGCCAACTCCTAGTTTCTTCCTTTCAGGGGCTGCTTAGTCAGTTCATAGGTATATGTACCTTTGTCTCTTGTTTCTGATACTCTCCGGTGTCGTACACTAAGTCCAAGCCCCTTTGTGGGACCTTGTCCTCAAGCATTTTAGGACCACTTGAGCTTAGAGTGGTCCTGGTGAAGACCCTCCAAAGTTTCAGATTTTGTGGGTCCTTTACTCCTTTGTGTTGGAACTTGATAGAGTAACTACGTGACTAATGATCATACAATCTTCGGAAAAGTGAATTCATAGATGTTATTGGTTCCAAGAGCCACTAAAGTTTGGTGATGAAGGTCGACTCCGTCCCCACTTAACCTAAAATTGAATTTAGTTAAAATTTAAATAATTTAAAATTTTATCAAAATTACAAACTAAATGGAAGGATAATGTTTTATGCTATTGAATTTCTTAATAAGAATCTTATTGGGTTTGTTTGTGTTAACATACACACTCTTACAGTTAAGTTTGACAATTAGTTTCGAACTCAGTTCGACTTAGTTTAACCCAATTTAATAAGTTTCTAGCTAAG
The DNA here is from genome assembly GCA_027563575.1 of Erythroxylum pedicellare. Classification (NCBI taxonomy): domain Eukaryota; kingdom Viridiplantae; phylum Streptophyta; class Magnoliopsida; order Malpighiales; family Erythroxylaceae; genus Erythroxylum; species Erythroxylum pedicellare. Next base: position 31,166,237 of record JAOQMP010000007.1, read on the forward strand.
TTTTACTCTTTATTACAAAGTTTAAATTTTGGTAAAATTTAAGATCAGACTGTTTAATTTAAACTAATTAAATTTTAAAAATTTTAAGAAAATTTGAGCCTCAAACTAAATAAATCTTATTAGGTTTGGATTCGAGCTATATGCTTTAGGTATAAGTAGGCTCCGACTCTAAGTTTCATTTGGAGCATGATTATAGCTTCTTTAGTATAATCATGATATATATATATGTATAGTGGAAATCTAATGGAAGAGTTTGTGGCTTAATGATAAAGTTGTTGTTTTGCTTTTTTAAATAAAGATTTCATTTGCCTGGTTGTTCAAGTTTGATTAGAAAAGTCACTATTTATAGTTAAAGTTTTAAGAAATCAGTTAATCTTTATACAACAATATAGTATGTGATCGTTATCTTTTAAATTTAATTGTATACTGATAACTTAAAATTTATATTTTTAATCATTTATTTGATAAATCAATCAATTTTAAGTAATATTTATAAATCTATCAATTAAACCGCTACCTTAAAATTAAGAAAAGTAGAATGTTCTAATCATTCTAACATATTCCTCAATCAAAACAAGAAATTAACACAAAAGGAAAAACAAGACATTACATTAGTCATTTAACTCAAAAGTCTTAAACTTTAAATAAGATTAAGAAAGAACCTTAGTACATGAAATCCTTACACAATGACTACTTAGTACGACATTGTTCTCTATACAATGATTTAACAATTTGATCCCATAAATTGCAAGAACTTGCTTATGGCTGCCTATAGGGGTTTTTAACTCTCTGACTTAAGGCTCTCCTTCATAGGAAGTATTGAATTTGAGTCACCAAAAAGGAGAGGAGAGGGAAATTTACCCTGTTGATTATTATCTAAAATTTACCCTGTTGATTATTATCTAACTCCTTGGGCACGCCCTTTAGTCGAATTAATTACGAGCGTCTTGTTTTCAGTGATAGTGTGAAAGTTGAAACTATTAAGAAACTCGAGACTATTGAGAATCTGATGCTGAACAAGATCAGTAATCAATCAGCAAGTGGACCAATCAAGTATGTGACGACTCTTTATTTATAGAAGTGTATAGGTTATGTAGGAACCTGAAGGATATTGGAGTTCCAAATTTACTTCCTTTAAAACTTTTAGGATGAGGTATTAGGAGCTTAGAATTAGTACAGCAAAAACTTAGATACTTAATGTATATTAAAAAAAATTCATGTAGACTAGGTGGCTGTTGGTGTCTCGTTTCTTTTAAGCAATCAACCATAATCATACATAGTGCCAAACTGCCAATAACAACTTTAGGTAATAATTAATAAAATATAAAACACAACACACACAAAACAAAAGCAAAAGATGCAAAGGAAAGAATAAGGAAGGGACAAAAGCCGGATTCTCAGAAGCAATTTGGGGACTTAGTACACTTTGTACACTGATATAGGCGTCACACGGTCACAGTTCAGGGTTGGTAGTGAAATGTACCAGGCCTAAAAGATTAGGTCCTTAAATGAAAAATTCTAAGACTTGAAGGAGTTCATAATGCGAAACAAAAACTGAATTGCCGTTACAAAAGCGCAGGTCACGTGAGTTGCGTGCCGCTCTCTGACACATGAGGTTCTTTTTGGCAAGCGCCACACTTCTTCACTCTTAATCGTCCTTCATTGATTGATAATGGCTGGCGCTCAATCTTCTTTCCACCGCCATTTTTAGCTCTAACTCCGTTTTTCTTTAATGGGTTTTGCTTTTCTGGTTTGTTCGAGCTCAGATCTTTGTTAAAGGTCTCTTCTTTTTTTATCTTTTTATCTCTGTAAGTAATGGCTATGGTGTTTAAGTTTCTGCTTCTTGTCCTGTTTCTGCTAGTGCAAGCCTTCGTTTTGTGTTATGCGTCCATTTTCTCGGACGAGGAGCAAAACCCGGAAAGGAAAATCCTTGTTTCATTCAAAGCTAGCCTTAAAAACCCGAGAGAGCTTGCTTCATGGAACATATCAACACCTCACTGCAACTGGGATGGAGTTGCTTGCGAGCTAGGCCGAGTCACCGAACTCGTTATATCAAGCAAATTGCTCAAAGGTCCCGTCCCTGCTTCGCTCTTCTCGCTTTCTAGTCTCAAAGTTCTGGACGCGTCTTCGAATATGCTCTACGGTGAAGTGTCTCCGCAAATTGGCAGTTTAAAACGCTTAGAACAGCTGTGTCTTGGAGAGAATCAGTTGTCTGGAGAAATTCCGAGTCAAATAGGTGAGTTGACCCAGCTTCAGACTCTCAAACTTGGGCCTAATTCTTTCACCGGAAATGTTCCACCTGAGCTTGGAAAGTTAACCAAGCTCAACACTTTAGACCTCTCTGGCAATGGACTATCTGGGATTATACCGAGTGAACTCGGGGAACTAACTCGGTTGCAGTATTTGGATATGAGTAGTAACTTGTTGTCTGGTTCAGTGCCTCTGAGTTTGTTGAACAATCTTCACGCTTTAGCATCGCTTGACCTTTCAAACAACTCCTTGTCTGGTGCAATACCCCCTGAAATAGGCAATCTCACAAACCTGACAGATCTTTACATCGGCACGAACTCGTTTTCCGGTCAGATACCACTGGAAATTGGTTACCTTTCACGCCTCCAGAACTTCTTTGCACCTTCCTGTTCATTAACAGGCCCAATTCCTAGAGCAATATCAAACTTGAAATCACTTAACAAACTCGACCTTTCTTATAACCCTTTGAAGTGTTCTATACCAGAGTCTTTAGGGGAGTTGCAGAATTTAAGTATACTGAACCTTGTTTACTCTGAGCTTAATGGGCCTATTCCTGCTGAGCTTGGAAATTGCAAGAATTTGAAGACTCTGATGTTGTCCTTTAATTCTCTTATTGGATCTCTGCCAGATGAGCTCTCGAGGTTGCATTTAATGTCATTTTCTGTTGAAAAGAATCAGCTTTCCGGTCCATTGCCTTCTTGGCTTGGTGAATGGAGAGAAATGGACTCTCTTTTGCTGACAGGTAACAAGTTCTCTGGGAATATACCGCCTGAAATTGGAAATTGTTCATCACTGAAGCATATCTTTCTGAGCAGCAATATGTTAACTGGTGAGATACCTAGAGAGCTCTGTAATGCAGTGTCGCTTTTGGAGATTGATCTTAGTGACAATTTCCTATCGGGTACTATCAACAATGTGTTCTCGAAGTGTACTAATTTATCCCAGTTGGTTTTGGACAGTAATCGGATTAACGGGTCTATACCAGTGTACTTATCAGAGCTTCCCTTGATGGTTCTGGACCTTGATTTCAACAATTTCACGGGTAGAATACCTGCGATTCTTTGGAACACCAGTAACTTGATGGAATTCTCTGCTGAACATAATCTTTTGGAGGGTCCTCTACCTGTCGGGATTGGTGCTGCGGTTCAGTTGGAGAGATTGTTGCTGAGTAACAATCTGTTGAATGGCAGCATACCTCGGGAGATTGGGAATCTAACTGCACTTTCTGTTCTTGATCTGAGCTCTAATTTAATTGAAGGGGATATTCCCATTGAACTTGGATATTGTGTCTCTCTAAGCACATTGAACTTGGGAAATAATCAGCTCACTGGGTCAATTCCTGAGAAGCTTACAGATTTGCCTCACTTACAGTGTCTGGTTCTTTCTCACAATAAGTTATCTGGGCCAATTCCTGATAAGTCATCTTTGTATTTTCATGAGGCAAATATACCTGATTCAAGTTATGCTCAACATCGGGGACTGTTTGACTTGTCCCATAACATGTTGTCTGGTCCAGTTCCCGAGGAATTGGGGAACATAGTTCTGGTGGTGGATCTTTTGCTACATAGTAACATGCTTTCTGGTCGACTTCCAGGTTCACTTTCAAGGTTACCAAATCTGACAACTTTGGATTTGTCTGGAAATATGTTAACAGGTTCTATTCCTCCAGAGTTCGGTCAGGCTTCTACGCTTCAGGGCCTGTATTTGGGTTATAATCAGCTTACTGGGACCATCCCTGAAAGCTTAGGAGGTTTGAGTCGTTTGGCCAAGTTGAATTTGACTGGTAATAAGCTATATGGATCGGTTCCCCTTAGTTTTGGTGGCTTGAAAGAGCTTACGCACTTGGATTTAAGCCGTAACGAGTTGAATGGGGAGCTTCCCTCCTCTTTAACGCAAATGTTAAATCTGGTGGGGCTTTATGCACAAGTGAACAAGCTTCATGGCCCTCTGGATCAGCTGCTATCCAATTCCATGTCATGGAGGATTGAAACTATGAATTTGAGCAACAATGTCTTTGTTGGGACCTTGCCAAATTCATTGGGCAACCTTTCATTCTTGACATACTTGGATCTTCATGGAAACAGGTTTACAGGAGAAATCCCACAGGAGATTGCAAATATGACGCAGCTGGAATACTTTGACGTCTCTGGGAACAAGTTATCTGGGCAGATTCCAGATAGAATATGTAATCTAAGTAACCTGTTTTATCTGGATTTATCAGGAAACAACTTGGAAGGCCCTGTACCCAGAAGTGGCATTTGCCAAAACATGTCAATAATTTCCCTAGCAGGAAACAGAGATCTATGTGGAAGGTCTATGGGTTCAGATTGCCAGATGAAGAGTTTTGGCAAATCGTCTCTGATAAATGTCTGGGGACTTGCTGGGATTGCGGTTGGATGCATGATTATCATTCTCAGTGCAGTCTTTGCCTTCAGAAGATGGGTTGCTAGAGGCAGCAAGGGTGGTGATCTTGAAGACGAGAGCAAATTGAATAGTTTTGTTGATCAAAATCTGTGCTTCTTAAGTAGCAGCAGATCCAAGGAACCACTGAGCATCAATTTAGCAATGTTTGAGCAGCCTCTCCTGAAGATAACTTTGGGAGATATTCTTGAAGCCACCAATGACTTTTGCAAGACAAACATCATCGGAGATGGCGGTTTCGGTACAGTATTCAAGGCCGTCCTTCGAGATGGAAAAACAGTTGCAGTGAAGAAATTAAGTCAAGCCAAAACTCAAGGTGACCGAGAATTTGTTGCTGAAATGGAAACTTTGGGCAAGGTAAAGCACCAGAACCTTGTGCCATTGTTGGGATACTGCTCCTTTGGTGTAGAAAAGCTACTGGTTTACGAGTATATGGTGAATGGAAGCTTAGATCTTTGGCTAAGAAATCGGAGTGGCACCCTCGAAGTCCTCGATTGGAACAAACGCTTGCGAATCGCAACTGGTGCTGCTCGTGGGTTAGCATTTCTTCACCATGGCTTCATTCCTCACATAATTCACAGGGACATCAAGGCCAGCAATATCCTGCTTAACGAAGATTTTGAGGCCAAAGTGTCTGATTTTGGACTTGCCAGGTTAATCAGCGCTTGTGAGACCCACGTCAGCACTGACATTGCCGGAACGCTCGGCTACATTCCCCCGGAGTATGGCCAAAGCGGTAGGTCTACCACTAGAGGAGATGTTTACAGCTTTGGTGTGATCCTGCTTGAATTGGTGACAGGAAAGGAACCAACAGGGCCTGATTTCAAAGAGGTGGAAGGTGGAAACTTGGTGGGTTGGGTGTTCCAGAAGATCAAGAAAGGGCAGGGTGTGGATGTTCTGGACCCCGCAGTTCTGACCAACAAATCGAAACAGGCAATGCTTCAAGTGCTTCAGATAGCCGCCATTTGCCTGTCTGACAATCCCGCAAACAGGCCTCCCATGTTGCAAGCACTCAAGTTCCTTAAAGGGATCAAAGAAGACCAGCTTTAGATCATTCCTGTGACCTGACCATGTTAAAGTTTGTTGTTGTAATAAACCCTTTAAAACTAACCGCAAACAATGTTAACCGTGCAATAGTTCCATCCTTCTAATATAAATACCTATTTCCCATATATATACAGTTTTTCCATGATTGTGAAAGATTTAGAAAACTCTTAATCATGCAGACCTGCTGTTTCAGTCTTGCTGGGGCTAGGATCCACAGAAGGTTCAGTAAAAGGTATGTTTAGCACCAGCTCTGCTATTTAGTCCCTTTAAAGGGTTGTAGGAATGGTAACGGATTTGGATTGAATCAGGTGAGGACCGAAGCAGGGCTGGAGTCTAAACCTGATTGGGTTTGGATAAGCCGAACCTAATGGACTATCAATGGACGCAGACTGCTATTTTTCCATGCCCAAATCTAATTCCAATTGAGCCTGAATCCAAGTTCGAAAAGTCTAAGCTTGTTTGTTGAGCAAAGTTTTGAAGTTTCTCCAACCGAACCATGTCCAAATTCAACCCCGACAGATTTGAATCAATACATTAAAAGCGCATATTTCTAAATTTTTTGCTGTATTGAATTAGACCTATAAGATGCAGACAAAAAAATTAGAGTTGGTTACCCAATTCGAGTTCTTAAGCTTGAACCCTACACAATCAGTGGTCATCCAAGCTTCACGATGTAAGGTTATAATAATCGTAACTATTTCTGCACTTGGGGATTGCACCCAATAAACACTCGGTAAGAACATGAAATATTCTAAAATTAGGAGCAATTCTATTAACTTCTGGAGGGGAGGAATTAACATCACAAGACCAAAGTTCACCCAATGGTCTCTGAGTTAAGAATTTTCCCGGATAATAATGAATGAAAAATCGTAGGTTGTAATGGTTTCGCAAACTTTCAGGTTTTATTGCAGTTGTTTCTAGTACAATTAAAAATAGAAAAATTAAACGCACAAATATAAATCAATATTGAAGTTTGTTAACGCAGTTTGACACATCTTATTTACGTCTATATGACCCTCACTCAACTTAATTCTTTCATTAACGATAATAGTTTTATACAAGACTTTATTGAGCCGATATCACTCAACCCTTGACATTATCTTCGTCCTCAATACCCGTGAAAGTAATTCATACCCAATAGTACGACTGCATTGTACTAACTTTAACAGAAAATTTTCTTAACAACTTTTTAATGAAAGATAATAAATGAATAATTCAAGTGATTAAATAAAATTCAACATAAATGAAAATATTCGAGAAAGAAAAGAAAAACAACTTCTCGATAAATTCAACTTCGTTGAAATAGATCTGAAAGTTGTTACCATACACTATAGGCTGATTCATGCAAATAGCTGTGAGTTTGCAAATAGCAGTGTTAACTCACAGCTGCAACAAGAAGACATGAGTAAGACAAACCATTCAGACAAGCTTTCACACAAAATCCGGCAGAACCCACATCACGATTAATCTTTATAGAAAACACAGAGTCATGAGCCACACAACAAAAAGATCAACTCCCAGTCGTGAATACTCCAAGATGTCGCACCCACACAGACATCAATCAACAAACTTTTCAGCCTAAGATGGAGTTATATCAACATAGAGATTACCACGTTAATGCTTTCATGCACTTTGTTTTATCACCAAAACAATCAGCCTATAGCCCCACTTTACACACCTGCGACCAACCCATAAGCAAGCAAGGACAAAGTCACACAAGCAAGGAGTCTAGACTTGGAGTCACGCAACGCAAGAAATCCAGACTTGGAGTCACCTACGCACAAAACAATCTGCAACAATCTCATGATGTTCTTCAATCCACTAGCGTGATCCACACTCTCTTCCATTAAAGATAGACTTCTTTGTCACGTAAACCCTTATTCAAAAATTCAATTCAAATAAGAAGTTACTTAGTTATACCTCATCTTAATTTAGATTTTCAATCATTATCTTTAAGAATACAAAATGCAACATGTAAATAAGTCCAATCTTCAGTCTCCTGATTTAATAAAAACGAACATTTCATATTACTATACATGATCATCACAACATAATCATCAGAATAAAGTTGAGGATTTTTTTTTTGATAAAGTACTTCTATATATAGTATACTCAGCATTAATCACGTCTTTGACATTATTTTCCCTTACCTCATCATCATCATCAACTTCCCTATTCGCTTCTAAATCAATAAAACCACCCTACCCAAAAATATGAAGCGTCTTTAACTTGTAAGACTCTTGGTTCGTCAATGAATGGTTTGATGGGTGGAAGACAAATTGTTTTTTTTAAGAGATTTGATTCAACAAAGAGATTACTCTTGAGTTGTCAATAGTAAACAACCACAAACTCTTCTATTATAAGTTACAGACAGTCGGTATTCATATTCATTTTGGTCGATACCGCGAATCAATCTTCTTTTGCCTTCACCATCTGGAACCAATAAGAATGAAACTCCTTTCCTGTATTTTGGTTGAAATTATCAAGTGCAATCAATCACTATGAATTTGTTAAAATTTCCCATATTAACTAAACATGAAAATATTAAAAGGTTTATAAGTGATAAGAGTCAACTGTTCAAATGTGTTAAGAGTATTCCATATTGACCAAATATGAGAAGATTAAAGGGTTTATGAGTAGCAAAAGTTAACCATTAATATGAGATACTCTAACACAGAATGTAAGAGCAAAATTTTGTAGACTAAGAAAAAAAAAATCTCCAAAATTTTGACTTCTTTTATTACAAAGGAGGCTATAATACCGTGTTACTATTGCAAATCAAGAGTAATCTCTTTGTTGAATCCATTCTCTGGAAAGAGAGTTCGTCTTCCACCCATTATACCACACGTTGACGAACCAAGAATCTTTCAAGTTGAAGAAGGAAAAGGTGCTTCATATTTTTATAATGTGGGTGATTTCTACAGGGAAGATGATGATGAAGTAAATGAAAATAATTTGGAAGATGTGAATGCAATCGAAGATGATGATAATGATGCAGATGTAGGTGAAAATGTTGGTGTCTTAAAAGTCTGTCAGTCAAGAAAGAAGTTAGTGGTAGTTAGACGATAGTTTTCTGTTAAAGGCTGTTAATATTGTTGACAGCAAAATGTATAAATACAGAGT
>JAOQMP010000007.1:31207299-31217849 GCA_027563575.1 Erythroxylum pedicellare
ATGTGAGAGCCTCCTTAAGCTATAAAAGGAGGGCTTTTCCATCTTTATCTAACATCTCAAAAATTATCTTTCCTTCTCTCTTTTGTAGTATTTCATTTGCATTATTCCTGAAAATAGTAAAATATCAATTTAGTAGTGTCCGAGAAAGTAAGCATAATTGACTGAACCTCGTTAAATTCTGGTATTCTTTATTTATCTATTTAATAGCTATTGTCAGGTATAATTGTAGTGAATTATTGTGTTATTAAATTACATGTCTGGGAAAATTCTATCAAGGAGATTGGGTTTTAAATAGGACCGTTTGTGACTCCTCCAGTCTTTCCTGGGAATTTACCTGGTGTGATTTTTTAGTACAATTGTTCACACTCTATTCACTTAAGCAATAATGCTCAAGATGAATTTGTTATTATTAACAAAGATCAATATGAGTTTCACAACAAACATTATCTAACAAAAAAAGTTCTAAGGCACAAGGATTTGCAAGGTGCCCCTCTTTTGATAATGGCAAATAAGCAGGTAAGTCTAATTTTCTACCTAGGTGCTAAGCTTGTGAATCTTGTTTTGAAATTTTATTAACTTAGAGATTATTTCAGTTTATAAACTTTGAGCCAAATGAAAGTTGTCAATTGTCACTTCATAGGCATCATTTGGATGATAGGATTTTCTTGAACCCGTATCAGCCGAAGAGCTTGCCTGATATCATGATCTAAATGTTAGGAATAATTAAGACTTGAGCAGAGAAAGGTCGCAGTTAAAACGAAACTAAAAATATTGAAAATAAAATAGACACACATATTTTACATGAAAAACTCCTAAATCAAGGTAAAAAGTACGGGCACGGAAAAAAGAATTTTACTACTAAAAATTTGGAGAATTATAAGGAGAAAAAACTAAACCCATAAAAAATACATATTTTTTCTCTCACCCCACCTCTCTCTCTTTTTATTTTTGTTCTGTTGTATAGATGCTTTCTCTTTATTTATCTCAAACCTATTTGGTATTGAAGGTATGGTTAGCCAATTGGCCCACCATTGTTTGTTTTATTAGGCATGTTAACATGCCAATGACGTTTGACACGGATTGAAGTTGGATGAAAGGGTTTACACTTCTGAAGCCGTTTCAGCACATAATGGGTGAGTAGATAACTGAAAATAAGATGGCTCTGTCTTTAAATAAATTGATTGTGATCATGCGCCTTCCTCAACCTGATTGCAGCAAACATTTTAATCTGATTGCACGATGGGGATTAAGAAGAATGTAGAATGGCTTGTGGATGAAATGGGAAAATGCAAGAGAATCGAAATCTTGAGAGTTCATTCAGGCGTAACTGGCTCGGGTGCTTAGTTAAAAATGCATAGAATTGCAGCTCCTTTTCTGCTTTTTTAGCTTCTGTAAATACACAGGTTGATATTAGATTCTACTTGACTAAAAATTAATTCGTTCTTTCATACCTTCTGGTAACACTACTGGCTTATAGATCATCAGTTCCTTAAGTCCTATGACTGCCAATTTGTTAGATAATATACATTGTTAAGATATTATATATATATATATCTTTTATTTAGTTTTAACATTTTAAATTGGATATATAAAATCTTAATTGTGATGAAATTAAAAGGATGAGGTTGTTACATGTTTGAATTTAAGCGGGACTCTAATTATGTGAAGGATTTGTGCATATCACCTAATAACAGTAGAAGTCTATCTCGAAAGTGTGTATTTGTCCACATCTCCTAACTAGTGCAGATGTCTATCTCTAGTGTGAATCTTACGTGAAGTAGTTTGGTTGTGTATTATGTTGTTTTGCGTAAATAAAAAGTGGCTGAACGGTTAAGGGCACAATGGTAAGTTTCATTGTGAATTAATTCACTTTTCTGGAAACACACAAGAAGTTTTTTTGGTGTGGTATATAGACCTACGGCTGGCTAGTGATCTGGGTGTGCAGTGAATGTGTTGTTGCTGTGGGTGAAGAAAAGCTAAGCAACTAAATTTATCTTACAAGGTGGAGTGCGTAAGATGTTGAATAATTGATCGACATGCTGTGATTGGAGTTTTGATGTATGCGTGGGTGTCTTCCAAAGGCGCTAATTGAGCATGTCTCCATAGATATAGCTGAAGGAATTGTGAGAATCAGCTAGTTATCTTTGTGCTAGAATTTCTGTGGATTACATCACTTGGGCGAAATGGTTTTGTGCTGCGTTTTCTTTGATGTGTTCTCTTGATTGACCCATTGTTTTTGCAACAACTTCCAGATCTATTTCAGTGAAGTGGAACTCATCGGGAAGTTGTTCTTGTTTATCTCAAGTGTATTTAGTTTTTACTTTTTATTATTTTAATCACTTAAGTTGTTCGTTTAATTATCTTTATTATTAAATATTGTTGAGAAAATTTTCTGTTGAGGTTAGTACGAGGCGGTCGTACTATTGGGTTGAGTGAGAAAATCCTCTGTTGACGTTAACACAAGTCGGTCGTGTTATTAGGTGTACAATTCTTTCACAGAAAATGAGGTTGTGTGATAGTGTCAAGGGTTGAGTGGTGTTGGCTTAGTAAGGCCTCGGGTAAATCTATTGTACTTCGGTGAAAGTTATTAAGCTGGGTGAAGGCCTCGCAGACATAGGCAAGGTATGTCGAATTGCGTTACCAAATTTCCGGTGTTCTTATTATTTCGTTTTTACTTGTTTTTATTTTGTTAGTGCCAAATAAGTTTGCGGAAAGTTTGTGAAATAATTAACCCCTTTCGATTTTTCATACATGATTTGATGGTTTACAAATTGATTATATTTACATATTGACTATGTCTGTTTCACAAAGGTTCACTTCTGGTGGGAGAAATGCAGATGTGATAATTTACGCGTTACTCACCCGTGCCCGCTGCCGGAAACACCATTTCCAGATCCAAGTGGCCATACTAATTCAGCAGTACTCCATGCCAAATGCTTCCTGGTGATCAGATTTGGAAACATAGGAGCAGCAGCACCCCTCGTTCCTTAAGCCACCTGTTGAGGTTCTGCAGAAAACTTCTGTCAGGATATCTGCAGACTTGATCCAAATATTTCAGTTTATTAAACCTAACAAAGCTGTATCAATTATATATGTTTTTAGAAGTATGAATTAGTCATCAGCAATTTATTCTTTGACCAAAGTTTTTAATTCTCAAAGCATTTTACTTTTGAAGAAACAAAATCTATTCAATGTATTGTCAAGATTCAGAAGGTGTTGTCATTGAGAATCATTCGTTTTCTTTATCTTCTCTTCTGTTTCTTGGATTATTCTCGTAAGGAACACATTTGTTTAGTACTTGAATCAATTATAGCACCGAGTTAAATATAATGAAAGAGCTAAGTATTAGTAACAATACTCTTTTTTTTCTTTGGGGGGATAACGCTTAAGTAAATTATTTGATGAATCAATACTTAAAAACAGATGACGGATTCAATTAACTCTTAAAACCAGATGAGTGATTCGATTCACTCGCAAATGTTAACATATTTCCATTGGAATAATCATACAAATTGCTAGTTTGCTTCCTCATATCATAGCTTCCCTACAAGGTCTCTAAACATCTTGCATCATCATCCACCTCAGGATAGACACATCATATCATCGGCTCAGTTCTTTTAAGTAACACCAGGAAAACAAAAGAAGTCAAAAGATCAATTTCTTAAGCCCTGGAAAAAAGCCAAAGCGTGATCGTCATTTCTTGCAAGTTATCATCATATTTAAACGTCTGACTTAAGACCTCAAAACTGTTACGTACATAAAACCTGTAGGTACTATGACTTTTAATCATGATGTCAGCGAAACCATTGGAGCTAGAACACATGTAGTATTGTAGTTCGAGAGTACATAAATTATGTGTCCGAATTGGATACATCCCCTCTTCTTTAATTTCAAAGCAGGGTTAGGTGTGATTTTGAATTCGTGGGATTAATTGAATACAAGCTGCCATTTACTTTTTAAAAATGGCTTGAAGCTTCAGGAAAATAAATAATAACAATTCTAATGTTGCCAGTGACTATAACAAATGGTGTAATGCATGCACTGGTGAAATGAATAATATCAAAATTTGCAGGATATTATATACACTGGGATAATGGGTGCAGATTTCACCAATTAAAATAAGAAACTTTGAATCACAATTTAAAACCATATGCTGTAAGTAGCTTATGCAGAGTACAGTACAGGAATTTGTAACTTTGCAAGCAAGAAATGTGTTTTTTAAGCATATTGGCCTCAAGGTCAAAGTTACCAAACTATAGCTAACTTAAGACCTTGTTTCTCAGTTCAAGTTGTTGATAATTATAACTCATTTCAGCTACAACCTCCAACTCCTTGGAATCAAGGACTCAGAAACTGTAAACTGTAAACTCAATCTGAATAGAATGTTTCTGCTGTGGCTGTGGCTTTGTTTTAAGCTGATAATAGTACAGAAGATCAATACATTCATCTTCTGCAATTAATAAATCAATCACACAACCAAAGAGTAGGAACATAAATCCTTTAACATATCTTAGATTTCCCAACAGATAAAAAATAAATAAAACTCAACTTGCAGCTTATTTTACAAAATCAAAGAACATTTCTAGTCGAAGTTGTATTAGTCCAATCAGTTGTGAAGTGGATTCGGACCACAAGGGACTAGTCGTCGAGAGACAGTGTGCATGAACGTGATCTTCCTGTTACTTGACTTTAAAGCTCTAAGAATGGCAGATAGACTTCGTTGGAACGTGGAAGAGTACTTAGTTATCGCCCCTGGAACTGCTTCTTCGTTGATAGTTTCAGGGCTTAACTGACGACAAACTGAACCCTGAACCAGAGCGAGCAGTATCAGGGAAAGAAGAAGAAGTAGTTGACAAATTTTCGGTGTCATGATGAGGATTTATGGGATCACAGAAGCTTTGGAGAAGAGGGAAAATGGTGGTTTTGTTGTTTGCGCAGGTTTGAAGGTTATTTGTAAGGACCAGAACAGGCCGTCTGGTGCATATAATTAACAGTATTAAAAGATCCAAACATTCCTCCGTTCGAATTTGTTGACTTTGGCAGCACAGTTTTACATGGAACTAATTCAATTGGATGTAAAAATTGTATTTTTACATGCAAACTTAGAGGAGAAAATTTATGTCTCAGCCCAAAGGTTTTAAAGTTGCTGGAAAAAAAAAAAGTGTGCAAGCTTGAAAAATCATTATTTTACAGATTGAAGCAATCTTTGAGGCAATGGTACAAGCAATTTGACAAGTTTATGATGGGGTAAAAGTACACAAGAAGCAAATATGATCACTGTATGTATTTTCGCAAGCTACAAGATGAATCCTAACATCTATCTTCTACTATATGTTGATGATATGCTGATAACTTCAAAGAATTAAAGAGAAATTGAGAGATTGAAGATTCAGTTTAATCAGAAGTTTGAAATGAAGGATCTGGGTGAAGCCAAGAAAATTCTCGGCATGGAGATAAGTAGAGACAGAAAGTTTGGGGAGATTGTGTTTGACTCAAAAGCAATATTTGAAAAAGGTACTACAATGATTTGAGATAAGTGAAAAGTCAAAACATAGTAGTACTCCGCTCGCTCCTCATATAAAGCTCAGTACATCCCTATCTCCAAAGAAAGATGCAGAATGAGAGTACATGACTAAAGTACCGTATGCGAATGCGGTTGGTAGCTTGATGTATGTTATGATATGTACAAAGTCCGACATTTTACAGGCATTTGGGGTTGTGAGTAAGTATATGCATGATTTAGCCAAGGAGCATTGGCAAGCTGTAAAATAGATTCTATGGTGCATTTTAAACACCCTAGATGCTGGTTTGGTATTTTAGCGGGATAAACAAGAGTGTCAACGTGTAGTTAGATATTATGATTCTGACTATGCCATTGATTTAGATAAACGTCAATCAACTACTGACTATCTATTTACTCTTGCAAAGGCACCAGTCAGTTGAAGGTCTACTTTATAGTCAACAGTTGCTTTGTTGACTACGGAGGCAAAGTATATGGCAGTTATAAAGACTGTGAATGAGGTAATTTGGCTTAAAGGATTGCTTAATGAATTGGGAATTGGATAGAAGCATGTCAAAGTACATTATGATAGTCAAAGTGTATTCATTTAGTATAGAACCAAGTTTATCATACAAGAACAAACCACATTAATGGTCGTTATCACTTTGTACGAAAGGCTCTAGAAGAAGGTAGAGTAACAATCTAGAATACTAAGACTACTGAGAATCCTATTGATATGTTGACAAAGGTGGTGACTACAGTCAAGTTCCAACATTGTTTGAACTTGATCAATATTGCAAAAATTTTAAGATGAACACTTTGAAGCGCATTTGAAGACACAATTAAAGATGAGTTTTGTGATAGATTTGAAAATGTTTGAGAAATATGTCCAGGTGAAGAAATGTTGACTTATGACATACTTTGATATCCCACGTTGGAAAATTGTGAAGATGGGAGATCCTCCTTAAGCTATAAAAGGAAAGTTTTTCTATCTTTATCTAACAAATTGTCTTTCCTTCTCTCTTTTGTAGTATTTCACTTGTATTATTTCATGAAAATAGTAAAACATCAATTTAGTAGTGTCAGAGGAAGTAAGCATAATTGACTGAACCTCGTTAAATTATGGTATTCTTTATTTATCTATTTAATAGCTATTTTCAGGTACAATTGTATTAAATTATTGTGCTATTAAATTACAAGTCTAAGAAAATTCTGTCAAAGAGAATGGGTTTTCAGTGGGATACGTTTGTGACCCCTCTAGTCTTTTCTAGGAATTACCTGGTGTGATTTTTTAGTATAATCGCTCATACTCTATTTACCTAAGCAATAGTGCTCAAGGTGAATTTGTTGTTATTGTTGAAGATTAATCCGAGTTTCACAACAAACATTGTCTAACAAAAAAAGTTCTAAGGCATGAGGATTTGCAAGGTGTCCCTCTTTTGATAATGGCAAATAAGCAGGTAAGTCTAATTTTTTGCCTAGGTGTTAAGCTTGTGAATCTTGTTATGAAATTTCATTAACACATAAATTATATTAGTTTATAAACTTTGAGTCAAATGAAAGTTGTCAATTGTCCCTTCATAGGCATCATTTGGATGATAGGATTTTCCTAAACCCATATCAGCTGAAGAGCTTGCCTGATACCATGAACTGAAGGTTAGGAATAATTAGGACTTAGACAGAATTAGGTCGCAATTAAAATGAAACTAAAAATATTGAAAATAAAAAAGACAGATTTTACATAAAAACCTCCTAAATCAGGGTAAAAATTACGGATAAGGATAGAATAATTTTATTACTGAAAAATTAGAGAATTACAAGAAGAAAAAATTAGACCAATAAAAAATACATAATTTTCGTTCTCTTTTTTCTAACCACACTTCCCTCTCTTTTTATTTTTGTTCTGCCTATATGGATGCTTTCTTTTTGTTTATCTCCTCTCTATTTATAAGTAGAAGATTAATTCGAAAATTCGGTGCCTAATAGGCCAACTAAGTTTGACAATTCTCCAACTTGAAAATTTGAATAAGATTCAATCATATCTTCACAAAATTCTTTCTACTTTGCCATTTTATGTTGCTTACGTCTTTATCAGATCACACGAGGATCGACACTACATAAATTTGTTAGCATTGATTGTTTTTGTCATAAAATCTGCTAAGTTATCTATTGTATGAATTTTCTGCATATCCACCGTTCCTTCTTCCACTTTCTCACAAACGAATTGATACTGAACTCAAATGTGATTTGTCTTTGAATAAAATATTAGATTCTTTACAAGATGTAAAGCGCTCAAACTATTACAATATAAAGTAATATTCTTTTATTTATACCAAAGATCTTCCAATAACATCTACAGCCACATTGCTTTAGTGGCCTAACACCGTTCGTCCATTCTTGCAAGTTATCATCATATTTAAACTTCTGACTTTAACACGTGAAACAGTTACGTACATAAAACCTGTTGGTACTTTGACTTTTAATCATGATGTCAACGAAACCACTGGAGCTAGAACACATGTAGTATTGTAGTTCGAGAGTACATAAATTATGTGTCCGAATTGTATACATCCCCTCTTCTTTAATTTCAAAGCAGGGTTAGGTGTGATTTTGAATTCGTGGGATTAATTGAATACAAGCTGCCATTTACTTTTTAAAAATGGCTTGAAGCTTCAGGAAAATAAATAATAACAATTCTAATGTTGCCAGTGACTATAACAAATGGTGTAATGCATGCACTGGTGAAATGAATAATATCAAAATTTGCAGGATATTATATACACTGGGATAATGGGTGCAGATTTCACCAATTAAAATAAGAAACTTTGAATCACAATTTAAAACCATATGCTGTAAGTAGCTTATGCAGAGTACAGTACAGGAATTTGTAACTTTGCAAGCAAGAAATGTGTTTTTTAAGCATATTGGCCTCAAGGTCAAAGTTACCAAACTATAGCTAACTTAAGACCTTGTTTCTCAGTTCAAGTTGTTGATAATTATAACTCATTTCAGCTACAACCTCCAACTCCTTGGAATCAAGGACTCAGAAACTGTAAACTGTAAACTCAATCTGAATAGAATGTTTCTGCTGTGGCTGTGGCTTTGTTTTAAGCTGATAATAGTACAGAAGATCAATACATTCATCTTCTGCAATTAATAAATCAATCACACAACCAAAGAGTAGGAACATAAATCCTTTAACATATCTTAGATTTCCCAACAGATAAAAAATAAATAAAACTCAACTTGCAGCTTATTTTACAAAATCAAAGAACATTTCTAGTCGAAGTTGTATTAGTCCAATCAGTTGTGAAGTGGATTCGGACCACAAGGGACTAGTCGTCGAGAGACAGTGTGCATGGACTTGGTCTTCCTGTTACTTGACTCTAAAGCTCTAAGAATGGCAGATAGGCTTCGTTGGAACGTGGATGAGTACTTAGTTATCGCCACTGGAACTGCTTCTTCGTTGATAGTTTCAGGGCTTAACTGACGACAAACTGAACCATGAACCAGAGCGAGCAGTATCAGGGAAAGAAGAAGAAGTAGTTGACAAATTTTTCGTGTCATGATGACGATTTGTGGGATCACAGAAGCTTTGGAGAAGAGGGAAAATGGTGGTTTTGTTGTTTGCGCAGGTTTGAAGATTATTTATAAGGACCAGAACAGGCCGTCTGGTGCATATAATTAGCAATATTAAAAGACCCAAAGTCAATAAGTATTTGGCTACGGACTTTCGATCAAGCCATACACAAATTACAGAGGTTGACTTCAGGAGTCGTTTTCACGAATGGAAGAACATGTATAGCATATCTTAGTGGCAAACTTGTGACTGTTTTTTCAAGCATTGTTTTGTTGAATGGTTTCAAGGATAACCAACAGTAACAACAACATCAGCAACAACTCCTCAATTCACTCTAATAGACAAGATTTGAAAAAGTTAAGTAATACACATTCTTATCCTAATTAGTAAACAAGTTGTTATATACATATTTTTTAAGTATTCTAATTTAGAACATAGACTGCTGCATACATAGCAATTTAACCAATGCCTACATGAAGTCCATATGGAGACACGGTGTTGCAAAACCCACTTCCAAACACAAAACTATATGCCGAGTCCTTTTGGATGGTGTGGGAATGCATTTATTAATCAAAAGATGAAAATAAAATACGTTGTTCTAAGTCATTTGAGTTATCAAACCGAATTTCGAGCTAACCTATTAAGTTCAAGTGCGACTTAAAATTCAAATTAACTGAACATATGATCTATTGATTTGAAGTTAAATTGAACTAAGTCGGCTCGAGATTCAGGACAGCCTGCATCTAATGCCTCCAAATCATGTTTCCTTGTCAGGATTACGGAAGGGAACAGAAATTTACCAGATGGTGTTTACCCAACTAAATCCAAGCAGATGGTGTCAGCTTGCAGGCTCCTGATTCAGTTTCCAGTTTCACATATTTGACTTTTTGTATTTGTCCTATTATACAGTCATCTCTTGCAATTGACTTCTAAAAAAAGGAAAAGTCTCAAAAGTCTCGACTCCTTTTAGGAATTTTTTTTTAATTTCAAAGTAGCGAGACAAAGATTCAACTTTGGTGCACTATGCCAGAAACAAAGAATGGAATCTTGATCATGATGACGACGAAGATAGAGTAAGTTCTGAAGCGTGTACCCAAGTTTACATGATCAGTCCAGAAGATGGCATTTTCACAGAACAGAAGTCTGAATTCCGAGTCTTCTTGATGGAGCTTCGTTTTGCTAACTACGATGTTCCTGCAAGTTCTTCGCTTCTTCAGGTTCTTGGGTTGAAACCAAGAGATTTCTCGTAATTCACAGGTTAATTTTTCAGTTTTAATTTTTAATTTTTTTAATTTATTTTATTTTAATAATTTTTATTGTTAAATTAATTATTTAATTAATTTTTATAAATCAAAATAAACTAATTAATTTTTATTTAATATTTTTTATTAAACTTCAATTTATATATATATATAAATAATCACTTTTAATTAAATTGTATTTTTTTAATTTTTTTGTAATATTACCTTT
>JAOQMP010000007.1:31228100-31240624 GCA_027563575.1 Erythroxylum pedicellare
CTATTTGGGTATTTTTATTATTATTTCTATTTAGTGCTTTTATTTCTCCTTTATTTATATTTTCATTTATTTTACATTGTATGAATTGTTTCTGTTACCTGCATCATTCATATATTGTCTCATTTGCATGTGGGTCCATTGAAAACAGTCTCTTTATAATGTAGGGGTAATGCTGCGTACTATTGGACCTCCCCAGACCCTGCTTCATTGCAGGATTTCGTACTAGGTAATGATGATGATGATAAAATAAATTAGTTAATTAATTAACGTTTCGTATTTAAATAACCAATTCTAATTAATTAGTATTAGTAAATTTAATATGATTTTATTAGTAATTAGTAATATTTAAAGTATCTTGAGTGAATCACAAATTAAATCTTTTTAAATCACGAGTAAGTTTAAATATTTTAAGAGATATATTTTTTAAATAATGTCATATTCATATAATAAATGTAAATATAAAATATTTTTAAATTCAATAAATCTTAAATTTTTAAATAGATTCTAATATTAAGTGTATTTTAATTTTTTCCAAATAAATTTAAACTTTCTTTTTGTTATCAAAAATCATTAATATATAAAAAAAAGGCCAATTTAGGTTTAGTTGATATTAATGCAAAAAATAGATGGCAATGAACAAGAATTAAGATGAAAAGACCAAAATAGTCCAGCCCAAACAAGCTCTAAACTAGATAACCGGCGCCGTATTACTTACTGTTGAATCTCTACTCCTCTTCTGGCGGGCTCTTGGCGAACTGCTCTGTTCAAGTACCTCGGTTCGGACCGTTCGGTGACTACAAGTGTACACTTCCATTTCGATCTGTCCCAGAAATATGGGGGTGAAGTACTTGTGGGATATCTTGGAATCCTGCAAGAAAATCTTACCACTACATCATCTTCAGTTAATACCTCTGTTTTTTCTTTTTTTCCTACTGTTTTCTCGGCAACCAAACATCCCAAACACCTGGGATTTGCTCCATTTTCTTATTGTTTGATGCTAAAAAGGTTAGTTTTTTAATCACCTAATTTGTTGTTTTCAGGAACAAGAGGTTGTGCATAGATCTTTCCTGTTGGATGGTTCAACTTCAAACTGTGAACAGGTCGCACTCCGCAATGACAGAGAAGCTTTACCTTAAGAGTCTTTTTCACCGTCTCAGAGCTCTCATTGCCTTGAATTGTAGCCTTGTTTTTGTTTCTGGTACTTGCTCCACTCCTTTTTTGCAAATTGGTCATCGGTTGCCATTGAAGTCTTGAAAAAGTTATTCTTTTTGGATGCTTAGCTTCAGCAAAGTATAGTTTTTTTATCTTTGGTTTTCTGAATTTGAGTTTTTGATAATAATTGTGACCTTTTCATTCCCAAACGCTCATTGTGTACACACAAAAACACTTATTTTCAGTAGCATCTCTCATTTAGTTTTGTATAGAATTTAGGAGTTACTCATTGCTGTTTCGTTCCCTTGTAGACGGAGCAATTCCGGCTATCAAACTAGCAACTTACAGGCAGCGCTTAAAATCTGGCATCGAGGTAGGAAAACCTTGTTTACT
This sequence comes from Erythroxylum pedicellare, assembly GCA_027563575.1. Lineage (NCBI taxonomy): Eukaryota > Viridiplantae > Streptophyta > Magnoliopsida > Malpighiales > Erythroxylaceae > Erythroxylum > Erythroxylum pedicellare. The sequence continues at coordinate 31,229,646 of JAOQMP010000007.1, forward strand.
ATTCTAAACAGTTCAATTTCTTTCTGTTCTACAGATTTAGTTTTTTTGTTTTCTTTCTTTCTATCTGTTAACCTGCAAATGGTATCTCCGCACTTCAGGTTTCCCAGGATGAAGTGAATCAACAAAAAGCCTGCTCTCTTAAGAGAAACATGGGGTCTGAATTCTCCCGCATGATCAAGGAAGCAAAAGTCCTTGGACTGGCACTTGGAATCCCTTGTCTGGATGGGTATTTCAATGAAGTTATTTCTGTTAATATTATTGTGGAAGTTCTGTTGAAGGTGAACCAGTGTTGAATCATTTTATCAGAGATCTGAAGATTGAACTGCTTGATAGAAAGTAGTTTATAACTGGTTCTCTTAGAACTTGATACTAAGACCAATGAATTAATGACGAAGTCTGGTTCCAAGAATGTTGCTACTTGTAAAAGCACTATGAAATTAGTGAGGCTACAATTTAATGCTTATAGATTCTTAAAGCAACGGCTGCACCTTTGACAAATTCTTTCTCCTACATTTCTTTTTCTTAATTCCAGAATTGAGGAAGCTGAAGCACAGTGTGCATTACTCAACTCAGAATCATTGTGTGTAAGTAGCAAAAAATCTTGGACTGGATTCAGTTGTGTCACTTGGATAAATTTATGTCACTTGGATAAATTTCTAAGTTTCCAATTTATTTATTTTGCCCTATTATCAGGATGGTTGCTTTAGTTCAGATTCAGACATCTTCCTTTTTGGTGCTAGGACGGTGTACAGAGATATATGCCTGGGTGAGCAGATGGGAAGGTTTTTTGTCTATTGATTCAATTATTTGCTCATCATTAATTTTGACTACTACTGACCAGTTCTTTTGATGATTAGCGGAAGGTGGTCATGTTGTATGCTACGATATGGCTGATATTGAAAGAAACCTTGGATTTGGAAGGAAATCATTGGCAAGTTTCTTTGGCCTATATCTTTCAGAAAATCCTGTTTAATTTTTTCCTATTGAAGTGAAACTCATCAATGGCTCATATCTGAACACTCTGCTATCTTGCATTCTCTTTTGGCCTGTGATTCGTTGTGTCATGCTTAATGATTATCTTTCTGTCTCCAGATTATACTGGCCCTTCTTCTTGGGTGTGATTACTATCAGGGTGTTCACGGTCTTGGTCCAGTATGTTTGGATAGTCCACTGCTTCTTTACTGTAGCTATTTCTTTCTTATTCATTCTCCTTTTTTTTTCTTTATTGATGCACTCACCGTAATTGAGTTGGCTGATATATACTTGTGCTGTTACACTTTACTCAATGACTTTAGGAATCAGCTTGCCGGCTTATCAAGTCTGTTGGAGAAAACAATATCTTTCAACAAATCATATCAGCAGGACTATCTTTTGTAAATAAGACAAAATGTTCAAAGACACTAAGTCAAGCTCTTGATGGCAATGAAAATTCAAACCCAGTGCATTCAACAATTGATACCTGGGGTGATAAGAAGAACCTTCTTTTTGCAAATCTTATGGCCATTGTTTTGCATCTGGTTCTATACTGTTGCATTTCAGAATTTGGTTGAGCTTGGAACATGCAAGTTCACTAGTTCCACTTCTGCCTTAATACTTGGTGCCTATTGTAGGTAGCAATGATAATTCTGAAGCATCGAATCCATGTTTGCAAGTTATAAATGCATTTTTAAAACCTAAGTGCCACTCTGCAGATTCTGATGAAGTCCATAGGTAATGCAGCTGACATCTGTTCTGATTTATTCATTATTTGCCCTGTGAGGTATTCATTTGATAAAATGATTTCATCTCTTTCCGACCAGAACATAACCAAGTCTTTTTTGTTCATTGAATAGATGTATTCATTATATGGTTACGTTAAGAAAGTTTACACGGACACTCTTTGCATTGGGTTTTGACTTCACTTGAGCACAAATAAAATAGTAGAGTTTTTCTGCTTTAGCTGACTTGGACTTGACACGTCAAGTAGCATCACAGTTTCTATGATCTTGTTCCTTTGCTGTTATGTTTTTCACAGGGCGCTAGCAAATCTTCCATTTCAACGGGCTGAGCTTCAACAAATATGCGCTCAGTTTTTTGGGTGGCCTCTAGTGAAAACAGGTCTTTACTTTTCTGTTACCATGCAAATTGTTTAAGTTGTAACATTAATGTAGTAGCTGCATTTACATGGTAGCTTCATTGTAGATGAGTATGTCCTTCCAAAAGTTGCTGAAAGAGATCTACGAAGATTTGCCAATTTACGTTCAGCTTCAGCACAACTTGGAGTTCAGCCTCCTCTGTACCAGGTACTAGCTTCACCTCAACTAGCCAGTGCCTGATGTTCCTCCGTATTGGTCGGTTTACTACCTTTGGAGTTGTTGGGTCTTAATGTGACGGTATGGATATTTAAAATACTTGTCCTCCTGCTTGAAGATCCCAAAAGGAACTGAGTTGAATGTGGTTTCTAACTGCAGCTTTAAAATACAATCTCCATCCTTTAAACATGAATGTGGCTGTACAGATTTATATGAAAAAAATGAAACAGATGTATTTATGAAAATCCAAAAAGTGTTTGGAGGCATACTCCACAGAAATAAGTTGACATTTGTGTGTGAAAGCAGTTGCTTCATGCATTAGTTTTACGGTAAAACTTGGTTGCCTGAAGCATGTCAATATGCCATTCATAGAAATCATCTCCGTCTATTGTTGTTAACCTCTGAGCAAAACCTTGCGCTGCAGATGCCAGTGAAGTGCCCGGTGACAGAAATTGTCAAGCACCGAAAAGTGCAAGGAAGAGATTGCTTTGAGGTGTTGTGGGATAGGTTGGACGGCCTTAAGACCTCTATAGTTTCTGCAGATCTAATTGAAAGGTACTATTTACGATTGCTAGAGTTTTCTATGTACTCAAAAGTGCACTACTTTTCTGCTAGAAGGGTGGAGAGTTAATGGCTTATGATCCAAACCCTCCGAATGAGAATTTGTTGTTTTTCATTTTTAATCAAACATATCTGCAATCTGTTTGATACACTCCTACAACTGATCTGAGGTTCTAAGTAGCTTTACCATTATGTTGTTACACATTTGCAAATCTTAAATGATTCACATTGTGATTCAATGGATTGCTTTTTCTTATTTCTTTCCTTCTCTTTTCAGTGCCTGTCCTGAAAAGATAACCGAGTTTGAGGACCGGAAAGCTCAGGGCAAGAAAGAAAAACAAAACAAAGGAAGACCAAAGAAGTTGGTGAAGAGTACTACTATTGCTGACCTAGACTCTAGACTCCAAGCTTTATTGCTGGAAATAGAATCAGAAGGCAATACAGCTTCTAGTTCCTCCCACTCTTCAAAACCAGCTATATCGAATGATAACGCCACCGTAGGTCTGACAAACCACGGAGGACATAATGCAGGGTCAGAAAGAAGCAGCGAAGCCAATACCTTCACCTCATGCTATGCTAGTAACACAGGTCTTGGTCAAAATGAGGTCATTGATCTTTCTAGTCCTTCCCCGCCAGGAAACCTGCCTAATTTCTCAGGATCCCAACAAGCCAGAAACCAAGTTATTGATGTAATAGATTTAAGTGACTCAGAAACTGAAGTGTCACCTGAACATGCAAGAAAGGCAAGAGAACTCAGATTGTTCATAGCTAGCATTAGGGATGACATTTCTTAGAACCATTGTTCATGTATCCCTGCTTTGTTGTAGTAGATAGATATTTTTTGCCTTAATTACGTCTCTACCTTCTGTCAAATGATCCCTTAATTTTTATATAAATTAAATTTTATTCTTATATTATAATTCTTAATAAATATATTGAAATTTAACTATCTTCTACAAATGCACATTTGAAAGCTGGATCTTCAACATTACAGACCAAGTGTTTAGGTACAAGTAATTATAACTCATTTTGACAAAAAAATCTACAAGGAAAATTTCATGGAAGTCAATGAATTTGTCGTGTGGATGTTAAGTGCTCTGCAATCCTTTTAACATTAGCCAAGAACTGAATGCATTTTGTAGGGTCATCATCCTGCAATGCCAACTTCAAGCTCCAAAACAATTCCCTGTAAGGATTACTACATTTTTCTATACTCTGTTCTGGTTGTTCTTCATCCATCGGTAAGCTTTTTATCAGCTCGCTTGAACCTGATTTGTTTCCTATTCTGCTGTTTACAACAGCTTCCAGCTCTGAAGACATGGCAATGGCCCGTCTGATACATGATGAAGGTATCTGCAACAGTAATGGAGTTTCCATGAAAGAGAATATGCAAAATTTTCAAGAAACTGACGGCAAAGTTATGTGCAACTCAAAACAACTTGACCCTATCGCTATTTCAATACAGAATTTACAGTTTACCTGAGCAAGCTGAGCGACTTTAAGTCCAAAACTTTTCTCTGAAACACCAGGCACCAGCTTGTAAAGGTAAGTGACATTTTCACCATCAAATTCCGAGTCTGTGGCTTCTGTATTTTTCTGTGAAGTCAGATAAGAAACATGGTATGCTCCTACAGAGCCTGGAAATTCTCTCTTGATGTCAGCAATTTTTGGGTAGTGAGTTACAAAAAGGACCATGCTTTTTTTTTTTTCGAGCAGATGGTGCAATGCAGCATACGCAATAGCTCCACCGTCATGCGTACTTGTTCCTCTACCAAGCTCATCAATGATAACCAGTGAGTTTGGTGTGCAGTTGTTGAGTATATAGCAAGCCTCGCTCAGTTCTTCAAGAAATGTGCTTCGACCTTGTTGAATACTGTCGGAAGCTCCCATCCGCGTGTAGATTTGATCTAGCACATGCAGTTTTATGGACAGTGCTGGTACAAAGGAGCCAACCTAGAGGGATGAGAGGGCAACTATGAATGAAGTGGCCATAACTCACAAGAACTCATTTTTGTCAAATAAAAGCAACAAAAAGTCAATTTTACGTGAACTAATTGAAACCAGCAAGAAAAGAAGTTTGAAGGATTTCAAGACATAACATAAGAAATAACTGATTGCACAAAATAGTATGTTCTTACAAAAATGAAGCCAATGATAAAATCAACTGAAAAAACTCAACAGGAATTTTTACAATTTTCACTAACATTACTTAGATACGACCAGGAAAGAAAAATCGAACAGCTGCCAAACATTATGAATAAATGAAGATATAAAATTACACTCTACCTGAGCCATCAAAGCAATGAGAGCAACTTGGCGAATGTAGCAACTCTTTCCTCCCATATTTGGTCCAGTAATAATTTGACAATACTCTCCATTTGAATGCAAATTAGTGTCATTTGGTACAAAATTATCTTGCAAAATGGTCTCTAGAACCTGTTAGGCATAATCAACAAATAACCAACAAGAAACAGACTATTGACCATAATCTCTACTCCTGTAATAGAATATCACAATCCATTGAGCTTGAGTTTTAGACTCCACAGCAAACTATCATGTGGCAGCTCATCACATCACATAATGAATGATCATAATATAACCTAAAGTTTCAACAGTCTAAATTATTTTCTTCAACATGCTAGACATGAAATAATATGGTAATTTCAATCATCCTGTAATCTGAAATCATTTAGATAAAAAGAAATAGTGACTTATTAGTGAATAGAAGAAGCACGAATAATAAGATGTAGCATGACTATTTTACCGGGTGACGACCAAAGCAGATATGGATCTGAACAGGTTCTTCATTATTGACAAATACTGGCCGAATGTAGTTCTGCAAGAAATAAGTAAAGAATCACATTGCATCAAACTAGGCAGAAGTTAAGGAAAAAAAAAGAAAGAGAGAAAATTTTAGCACGCCTTGTTCTTTGAAAGAGTAGCAAGAGCATGCAAACAATCCAACGTTGCAAGAGCTTGAACAGCAGCCTGAAATTCAGCATAATATTTCCCAAATCCCATCAAAAATCTATCCCAAGCAGTTCGACAAACAGCCATTAGTTCTTCATTGGCCAGTGATAGTTCATCTAAGGCCACGATTACTTCTGGTGGGTGGTGTCTAATGGTTTTTTTAGTGCTGTTCACCTTGACCCAGCTTAATGGCACCTTTACATCTGAAGGCAACTGCAAAGTTAACTAATCAGAAGTGCAGCTAAATTTAGAATAACTGGCACAAAGAGTATACAAACAAAAAACCTCAAATAGGTCCAGAGTATCCAATATGATGCAGTACACTAAACGACTGAATAGTTTACAGCACTGCAATAAAGAATTAAATGCATATCCTTAAAACTTGCAGCCTTACCTCAATCAAATGTGTGATTCCCGACACACTAAAAAATTCCAAGTTACGCATTCTAAGGTGCTTGCGGTAAATACTGATCAAAGAATCCAACTTGTCCTTTGCTAATTGAACTGCTTCCCTGGCTTTTGCAACCTAGGCAAAGTAAATTGAGTATGTTTAGAGAAATAAAATGTTACATTTAACGCATGTTGAAAATCATAAAATAGTGATACATAACTATATGGCATATACAAACCTCTGGAAATTGGCCATTCGAACTTAAAATCAAGTTTGGGAGATCCTTTTGTTCCGCTGCTTCCTTGTTTAGCATAGACAACAGTTTGGCAGCAATACTCACTATATTCGTGGAAGAAGCAGTCAAAAGTAACTTTTTCAATAGAACAGATTTTACAATCTGTGCCTGCACTCTGGCATTGTCATGATCCTCTTCAATGTTAAGTCGCTGAAGCTGTTTTCCGGCATATAATATAGCTTGAATAACTGCAATGAACTGTCATTTGAAGACTTAAAATTTTCGGCAAGCACATCAATTACCACCAGCATCTCATGGTTATTGTCTAGGTAAAAAGGTTCTCTTGCTTTACCAAGTTAAAAGGCATCTTGAATCCAGATAACAAATTACATGTAGGCTTTTCAGTGCCTTCAGAAATGAAATGTCAGCTAGTAGCAAATTATCATTGAAAATCACAATATCAGAGGAAAGAATAGAAGTTGTTTAAGCCCCTCCAAGAAGTTGTAAAGAGATGCAACTGGTGTTTCACATTGGAAGAAGGCCGTAAAACCAAGAGAAGATGGAAAATGGGAAACCGTTATTCATTCTTAAAGCCATTTTAAGACACTGTTAGAGGCACAAATAACCCTTATGAAAATGAGCTGAACAGTCTCAAAACAACCAATGATTACCTCAGATGCGGTGGCAGTGCGATGGAAAATTCTGGTTATTCCACGTTGAATATCAGGTGATCTTCCTAAAGTTGTTAAAACAGAAGAGAGCAAGTTATAGAAATCAGGCTGTACAATGCATAAGTCAGCTTTCTCCTTATCAATCTCATTAACCCAAGGAGCAGCTCTATAAGAGCCCATGGATTCTGAAATCTCAGAAACAGCATCAAGACGAGCATTTATCATGCTTCTAGCACACAAAGGGTGAGTGACCTGTATCAGGCATTACTTATTAAATCTATGTAATAGATTATGATGAAGTTGATAGTCAAATATACAAAATAAGACCATTACCCAGTGTCTCATCAGCCTTGAACCTGGTATTGTAAGAGTATGATTCATCATATGTAGCAAGGACCCAAACTCAGAACCGTTTGAATTGTTCCTCAAGACCTAAATGGTAACTTGTTAATCCAAGTTTAGAAACAGGGTTTGAAATAACTGGAAAGTTAGGAAGAATTAAGGCATAAATCTAAGAGCAAGAAAATTGACTTCTCAAACATGAGATAAAGTTCCTACAACTCAGTTCAAAGGAGTTGGAACATGGCAATTAAGACTTCTTTGTCCAAAATTTGCTCTCCTCCTTTTCAACAAACCACGAGTTTTTAATCCTCGTAAAGGAAGATAGAACATAGGAATGAAAAAAAAGAAAAGAAAAGCATTCTGATGATCAATCTGCGAATCACTGTCCTGTATAGACTTTTAGATGAAATAATCATAGCACAAACGATGCACGAAGCTATTTCAGAAGAATCTCCAACACTCAATGAACCATTAAGAGGGGTCTTTAGTGAAACCCATAGTTTCATAGTTATTAAGCCTGAGCAAAACCAATCAATCACCTCTAATTGTTGAAGTGTGTTTGCTGAAAGGTTCATTTCCATGTTGCTGGAGAAAGATCTGAACGAAGCTCCAAGCCCCCAAATGCTATCAAATCCAAATTGTTTGAGATGATGAATGGTTAAGGCCAATGCTTGCACTGCCAAATCTGGCATGTTAATGATTTCCTTTCATTTTGAAGTAGGGTGGATAAAAATCAGAAAGTAAATAGAAGATCAAAAAAGAAATAAAACATTAGCATAAGTGGACTTACGATAAGGAGAAAAAAAAAGAGGAAAGTGCAAAACCATATCGAGCACTATCTTTTGAAACAAAACTAGAAGAAAAACAACAAAATCACATGAAAGGATGAGTTTGAAAGCCATCTCACCTTAATCAATAAGTTATCACTTCTCTGTTCTGTCACTTCTTGAGTTTGCTTTCTGTTATCGGGTATATTTTCTTGTATATTCTCATACAAAGACATGATATCAGCAAGTGCACTACCATTGCTAAAGCAATCTCGAGAGGCGCGCTCAACTCGGACATTTGAAGCAGGTCCAGCATATGCCAGCAGAGACTGATAAACAAGAATCCATAGAATAAGCTCAGCTAAACCAGACTATTGCAATTTTCGACCACTTGTCATTCCATCGTTCATTCTGATAATCTAAGTTGACCTGATTCCTTGTACATCTTACAATTACCTGAAGTTAAACTGAAATAGGATTTTCTGTACCGTTAAGCATAAGGAAACTGCAACCTAAAATCTTGACTGCCCAAGCAAATTCGCTATTCCTATTTGAGTCAGAATATGATAGTGAAGAGTAAGACACACATGTTGAATTAAATTTTTAGTTAAACTTAATAATTAATTTTAAGCAGATTACAGAACGTTAAGAAGAGAATCCTTAGAACTAAAGCATGATACAAGTATGGTCATATACGTGGTAAAAGGCAAAGCACCGAGCTTTGATGCCAAAACAATCAAAGAACGTCACACCTTTAACAACAACAACAAAAAATGCATGGCTTCACACACAAACAAGAAAGCTTTCTCGTTAACTTTCTAAATCTTTTCACGTTAACTAAATGAACTATTAGAGATTGATTTCAATCACCTTCTCTGTTAGCTTTGACAGAGGATCCCCAAGAAGTAGCTCAGCTGGAGACAAGCTCAACACCACAGCCTCAAGCCCACTCCTCATAAAGCCATCATTGAGCTCACCATAAACTACATCTCCAGTCGAAATCTCAACAGCGACAAATCCAATCCTCACCTCAGGCACACCCTCACAATCATCATTTCCCTCCAAAACACTTTTCTCCACTACACAACACAAATAATTGCTCTCCCCACCACAACCCTCCTCTCCTCCTCCCAAATCCTCGGCTGCCTCCAGTGTAGCCTTTGTATACAAAGCCGACAGCCCTCTTGAGAACGGCCCGATCTTCGTGTCCCCATGCGCCTTAATAGCAGCTGTCTCAGTTTGCTTAACAACACCAACCTTATAGCCTGCACTCACCAATCTTCTAACATGGACACTTAATCGAAAAGTTGGCACGCTTGCAGTCATAAAGTTGCGATCTTTATGAGCATAAATTCCAAGCACTCTCGCCGCTATCTCTGCATCTTCCCCGAAAAACCGGTACTTGTAACCAACCTCAATCATCAAAAGAACATCTGGGTATTTGCCTTTGAGGTCCACCACTTGCTGCTCTAAAGGAGTAAACTTTACGGAGCCACTCTGGCATGAAATTTGGGGTTGAGGATCTTCAGGGATTGGTTCGAGTAGTTTATCAATGAACTTCTGGTGAAGAGATGGGTTAGGAATTGGGCTTTGAGTATGAGGAGAAAGTTTGGGTCTTTTGGGAGTGGAAGCGAGGTGTGAAGACAGGAGTTTGCGCTTGGCGGAAGAGAAAGAGACGGTGGCAGAGATTTTCAGAGGTGGGTTTGATGACAAAGATGAAGATAAAGGGTTGGTCGCCGGAGGTGGCGAATCGGAGGTTTTGGGTTTAGGAGCGAAAAAGCGGGAAATGACTTGCTGCTTTTGCTTGCCCATCAAGGCCTTCGTGTAGGAATATCCCTCCGTTCGGTTAAATATATATACATTCGCACAACATACGTACTTGGCGAGCTTTAGTTCATGTAGGCTTCACATTAAAGCCTAGACCCGAATTTTGATTAAATTTAATTGGACATTAAATCAAGTTTTTATTTTATTAATTTATTTTCTATATAATATTGTCGTCGTCGTCTCATTCAATTCGAAATTTCAATGAAACGCGATCTAAAGAGATCTAATAATACGTAGCTTTATCCCTACATAATTGAGAGGTTGTTTTTAAATATATATATGTATATATTTAATCTAGTCTATTTAAAACAATTTCTTTATTAATTAAGAATAAAATCATCTACTTCTAGATGTCTGTAGAACTTTTCAGCAGAATTTGTACTGAATTGTGGTTGTTGTTATTATTATTTGATACTAAATCATTCTTTTTAATTTTTAACTTTAGAACTAAGTTTTTATATGAGTTTTTATGTTCGATTCAACTTGAAATGTAAGTCTTAAGGCCTGTGCTCGACTCCAAACCACCATTACCCCTAAGATCCTCTTTAGTTGAAGGGTTAGTAATGGAATGAGACAAAACGTAATACATTTTCATCGTTTGGTTAAAAGTTTCATAATATAATGAAACAGAATTGGATGAAAGCAAAAAGTTTCATTTTACTTTCATTTCATCCTAAACAGTGAAAATAAGAAAATTCCGATTCGGATGGTTTATGATAGAACGTAAACTAATAAATATATGCTACCTAATATACTCTCAATAATTTTTTTAATATCAATTATTTTTTCTAATACTAACCTCCTTTTCTCCGGACTCATTTATTACGATTCACAAAAATTGTATATAATTAATAATAAAATAAACCAAATTTAATAAATTTTTATTAATAAAAAATATAAAATATATTTAAATTTTTTAATTGT